>JABUQX010143119.1:0-10000 GCA_015478945.1 Trachelipus rathkii | reverse complement strand
GCAAATTTGCTCAAGGGACTGGAAACAAAGATGAAAGGAAACGGTGAAAATGAGTGATGTGGTGTGAAATGTGTGTGTGCTGGTGTGAAAGGGGAGAGAAGGAGTTGTAATTTTGATGAGTGGCTTGTGGTACAAAGCTATGGTATATTTTGTGTGTAAGTACTAAAATTCTAATGGTTAAATTTAAGTTTAAGTTAAAAGTAAAAAAGAAGCGTGGTTGAATGTACTAAAAGTCATTGATGAAGTTTCAAAAGAATGTTTGGAATTTAAAAAAAAAAAAAAAAAAAAATAATAATAATGTGCTTTATCCCCTATGCAGTGGAACACGGGGTTTGGATTTATATAACCATATACTAGTTTACATCAGTACCTGTTCCCCTTGTTCTCTCTTTCTATTACAAAGACATTTAAATGACAACAACATAGCATTCGCTCCTTTCTCCTTCATAAAACAATTAATCACACTTACACTGGAACATAGTCATTTCCACTACAAGTTACAACTCCAAATTTTATAAACAAAAACAAGGCTTAAGTATGGGATCTCCATTGTTACCTATCATTAGTCTGTGGAGCAAAGATAATTAGTCAAAAAAGTAAAAGAGGGCAGTGAATGGTGGAGTGAAGAATAAGATGCTATTATAAAAAGGAAAAAAGAAGTTTTTGCCAATTATTTAGCTATTAATATAGTCAGGCTACATGGGACGAATACAAGAGTGAGAAATGAAGTTAAAGTAAAATCTGCAAAGAGATGGGCGGAAGAACGATGCAGAGGAAAGAGTGTTGCTAATTATCATTAGAGAGTACACTATTTTGGAAAATTAACGAGGGTCGAAAGAAGAGAGAAGAAATTTTAACGAGTAAAGACTTTGGATGGAAGTATAGTTCAAAATGAAAGGGATATTTTTTTTTTTTAAATGTTAAAACCTAGAAATTCCAGCTTTAGAATTTTTTTTTTTTTTAGTGTTTGAACGGACTCTCCACCACTGCCACAGGAAAGTTAATATTTAACGTTGGAGAACCAACACTATGAATGATCCTTTTCAAGAATAATAATAATAATAAAAATGTTTTTCAAGAATAAAAAAAAATCCTTTTAACGTGCTTTATTCCCTTTTCAGAGTGTAACACTACTGGAAATCGAACTTTGAGGCCAGCTATCCCAAACCAGCGCTACCAACGTGTTCGCAGTCGAGTTTTAATTCTTGCCCCCAAAAAGATAAAACTCCAACTGCTACGCGGATGATTGAACTAGCGTCCTCTCGCATGAGAGTCGGCGAGTCAACCTCCTACGCCACGAGGCGTTATATAATAATAATACTGTATAATTAAACTCAGTGGCCATACTTATTCATCCTCACACACTTCCATACACATCACTTTTGAATCATCATCATTTGCTTAAAACATTCAACTACGCTTGCTTTACCACATCATTCCAAATCTCACCATTTCCATTATCACACCCTCATACATCTCTTGCACTACTAGCCACAGCTTCCTTCAATTGTGTCCAGATTTGTTCAGTCTCATCTTGTTCACATTCAACCGATTTATTAACCAATTCTCCAACATACTTTTTATTACACAGTTGTTCACTAAACTTTTCACACTTGATTCCTCCTATTTCCATCGTTACCTCTTTACCTCTTTCGTCTCCATCCATACTCCTACTAACTTAATATTTAACCTTGACTTTTGCAAACTAAAATTTTAGCATTAATATTCTAGAACTCACACAAACATAATTCACTGCCACTCCTTTTCTCGACCTCTCATTCCTCTCCTCTTAAGCATATACACATTTCACTCCATACCTTTAATCTTCACAGCTGATATGGTACTTTCATAAATGTTGAAATTGGTGAAGCGATAGAGTTTATGGAACATTTCAAAAATATCCATAACAATGCAGGAATGAGGATAGTGAATGTGTGCAGTTTGATAGTATAAAAAGAAACACCAAAAATACACAAACCTCTATTAATTTCAGTTAACCTCCCACTGTTTGTGCGGTCATTTTCGTTTGGAAAAACATATGGTACATTGAAGAAAGGCACATTCACAGTTGAACCTAGTAGTATAAATATATATATATATATATATATATATATATATATATATATATATATATATTTATTTATATATATAGGATATAGGTTATATATATATATATATATATATATATATATATATATATATATATATATATATATATATATATATATATATATATATATATATATATATATATATATATATCATCTTCCTCCTATCTTCAGATTGGGGGTGGGGTGTGTAGCATACACCAGAACTAAAGTAGTTCAAGAACATGACACAAATTGAGAACTCATCACAGTCAGAAAAATCCACCCTAGTGGTTTCATATAAAAAATTAATATATGCTGAAAAAAACATTTATATATATATATATATATATATATATATATATATATATATATATATTATATGTATAAGAGTATATATATATAAAAATATATATATAAAAAAAAATATATATATATATATATATATATATATATATATATATATATATATATGGTATATATATTAGTGATGTGCCAGAACTGAATCATTGGCCAATACCAATACTCTCATTGATGCTACTACCAATGCCAATACTGGAATTTCAGCAAATACCAATACCAATACCAATACTTCCTATTTAAAGATATTATGTATGAAAAAGACCACCTATTATTTATATTTTATAAACTTCTCTAATGGAAGTTTCAAGAGCATTAACATATTGTTACTTTTCCTTTTTTTTTTTTTACACAAGGAATGAACAGTATTGACACATTTTGACCAATACCTGTCCTAAATGCCAATACCCTTTGGGAGCCAATACCAATACCCGGAAAATTGGCCAATACAGACCACCATTGAGGGGTGAATCGGACCATCTGTTTAAATTCCTCTTTTACATATAAATTCAATTTTATATTTTAATTTTTACTTATAATAATTGTTTATCATATTAAAATTAGTAATAAGTAATAAAAATGTCAATAGCGATACATAAAATAATAAAAATAAGGTGGTCCGATTCACCCCTCTCCGCTCAAAAATTTTGACACTTTTTGGAATTCGTATTTTTTATATAAATTTCATTTTTTATTTTAATTTTCACTTAATATAAGTAACTATTATTATATTATAAAAAAAAAAAAAAGTAACTATTATATTTAAATTAAATTAAATTCTCCTACTGCTTTTCTTTTCCGATGCTTGTAGCGCACCTTACTCCCAGTCTTGGGAAAAAGAGGTAGATAAAGAAAGAAAGAAAGAATTAACTTAACTCAGTGGCCATACTTATTCTTCCTCATACACTTCCATACACCTCACTTTTGGATCATCATCATTTGCTTAAAACATTCAACCACGCTTGCTTTACCACATCATTCCAAATCTCACCATTTCAATTATCACACCCTCATACATCTCTTGCACTACTAGCCACAGCTTCCTTCAATTGTGTCCAGATTTGTTTAGTCTCATCTTGTTCACATTCAACCGATTTATTAACCAATTCTCCAACATATTTTTATTACACAGTTGTTCACAAAACTTTTCACACTTGATTCCTCCTATTTCCTTCGTTACCTCTTTACCTCTTTCGTCTCCATCCATACTCCTACTAACTTAATATTTAACCTTGACTTTTGCAAACTAAAATTTTAGCATTAATATTCTAGAACTCACACAAACATAATTCACTGCCACTCCTTTTCTCGACCTCTCATTCCTCTCCTCTTAAGCATATACACATTTCACTCCATACCTTTAATCTTCACAGCTGATATGGTACTTTCATAAATGTTGAAATTGGTGAAGCGATAGAGTTTATGGAACATTTCAAAAATATCCATAACAATGCAGGAATGAGGATAGTGAATGTGTGCAGTTTGATAGTATAAAAAGAAACACCAAAAATACACAAACCTCTATTAATTTCAGTTAACCTCCCACTGTTTGTGCGGTCATTTTCGTTTGGAAAAACATATGGTACATTGAAGAAAGGCACATTCACAGTTGAACCTAGTAGTATAAATATATATATATATATATATATATATATATATATATATCATCTTCTTCCTCCTATCTACATATATATATATATATATATATATATATATATATATATATATATATATATATATATATATATATATATATATATATATATATATATATATATATATATCATCTTCCTCCTATCTTCAGATTGGGGGTGGGGTGTGTAGCATACACCAGAACTAAAGTAGTTCAAGAACATGACACAAATTGAGAACTCATCACAGTCAGAAAAATCCACCCTAGTGGTTTCACGAGACTGGGATGGACTCTCACTGTGGCATCTCTTCCATGTATTGTTCATTCCCTGGTTGAGGCCCACAACCATATCCCCTCACAAAACCCCGCTATTCACTCTTATTATGCACCTTTCCTCTCGCCTCTACCAAACTCGCATTCCTCTAATTGAAGCATTCCTTTACTGACTCAATTCACTTGTTCTTCTTTCTCCCAGCCAGTTGATTTCCAACACACTCACCACAATACATCAACTTTACCAACCGACTATCATCCATCCATGACCAAACCATCTCAATGTACTCATTTATTTTCTCATTTACTCCTTTTTTGTTTCAACACAATTTAACTCCCTAATGCACTCACTCCTCATTTTATCAAATCTTCTCACACCTAACACGCTCTAAGATTGTCTACTTCCAAATCCATTCAATCACCATCTCACCTCCATTATTGATCATTTCATCAGTAATTCCATCTATGCGTATTATACATAAGGTATAAGTAACATATATGGGGTAAATATAAAATAGACTTGTGGTAAGTTATGATAATAAAATCTATCACAAATTTCCCCAAGTCACCAACAAAGTATGATACACCCAACATTTTTTTTTGGGGGAAGCATAGATACTATACATTTTATTGACTAATAGTTGGACCCACAACTATCACATTTTACCCCAATTTTGGTTCAGAAAAGTCATAGGAATATTTCTTAAAATATCACTTTTCTAAAACCTCAAGTTGAAGTTTTTGGGGGTAAAAAATGATGTTACAAAAATGGGTGTCATATCTAGCATAGTTTATGAAAATAGATGTTACTTACAAATGTTATGGATAAAGGGTTGGGCTATTAGAATATATCTGTTACAAAGCTTAATCTAGTTTTCTTCATATTATTATATGACAATCATTTTTGACATTAAATGCCCTTATACTTATTTAAATCATCAGAACAGAGAAATAATAATAAAAAAAGATGCAAAGCCATATAGGTAGTTATAATCACTAGAATTCAGATTTTTATCTTCTAACTTAAAAAAAAATTACTTACTTTTATTATTAATTCCATGAGTATTTTCAACATAGCCATAAATATTGACACTACTGGTCTTCTCATCAAAGATAATTGTGCAAGTGTCCATTGCATCTGAGGTATTATTAATTTAATAGTTTAACTTTTAAAAAATTAATATATGCTGAAAAAAACATTATATATATATATATATATATATATATATAAATATATATATTATTATAAAAAATATATATATATAAAAAAAAATATATATATATATATATATATATATATATATATATATATATATATATATATATATATATATATATATATATATATATATTAGTGATGTGCCAGAACTGAATCATTGGCCAATACCAATACTCTCATTGATGCTACTACCAATGCCAATACTGGAATTTCAGCAAATACCAATACCAATACCAATACTTCCTATTTAAAGATATTATGTATGAAAAAGACCACCTATTATTTATATTTTATAAACTTCTCTAATGGAAGTTTCAAGAGCATTAACATATTGTTACTTTTCCTTTTTTTTTTTACACAAGGAATGAACAGTATTGACACATTTTGACCAATACCTGTCCTAAATGCCAATACCCTTTGGGTATTCAATTTTATATTTTAAATAAAGCTCATTCAGCCTGACCTTGGAGGGGTGAATCGGACCATCTGTTTAAATTCCTCTTTTACATATAAATTCAATTTTATATTTTAATTTTTACTTATAATAATTGTTTATCATATTAAATTAGTAATAAGTAATAAAATGTCAATATGATACATAAAATAATAAAATAAGGTGGTCCGATTCACCCTCTCCACTCAAAAAAAATAACACATAGGAATTCGTATTTTTTATATAAATTTCATTTTTTATTTTAATTTTCACTTAATATAAGTAACTATTATTATATTATTAAAAAAAAAAAAAAAAAAAAAAAAAAAGTAACTATTATATTTAAATTAATTATACGTAATAAAAATGTCAATAATAATACGTAAAATACGAAAAACAATGGTGGTCCGATTCACCCCATCATCAATTTTTACGGTGGGGTGAATCAGACCAAGTTAGGCCCCATGATTTAGCCACGAATACTGTTTGGAACAAAAATTTACTTTGCCAGTTTAAAGCTAACATACTCGAGTGTATACACTGAACAAATAATTAAAATCCATCCACAATTTTTCATTTTATAACAAAGTTAAAAAAACTCACATTTTTTAAAAGTGAAATTCTATTGAAGAACATTTTGTACCCTAATTTATTACATTTTTTAAAAATATAAAAACTCTCTAGAATTAATGATGATCTAAATAAAACTTGTAGTAGCTACTACAGCGTGGCTATTAAATGAGTGAAAATTTTTTTTTTTTTTTTTTTATTATTTCATTTAGAGACGATCACCCCTCAAAAAGAGGTGGGCCCGGTCACCCCGCCTGACGCTATATATATATATATATATATATATATATATATATATATATATATATATATATATATATATATATATATATATATATATATATATATATATATATATATATATATATATATATAAGATATATATGTATATATATATATCTATCTCAATATATGTTAAGGTAAAGCTTGAGACGCTTTATAATATTTATAAAGATAAATATCTTTAAGGTAAAAAATAAACTAAAGGAAGGATATAGTAGGTAATAAGCACACAAAAAAAATGTAATTCTAATAATAATAGTTTTATTAAAGTTTAAATAAAGCTCATTCAGCCTGACCTTGGAAGGGTGAATCGAACAACCATTGAGGGGTGAATCAGACCATCTGTTTAAATTCCTCTTTTACATATAAATTCAATTTTATATTTTAATTTTTACTTATAATAATTGTTTATCATATTAAAATTAGTAATAAGTAATAAAAATGTCAATAGCGATACATAAAATAATAAAAATAAGGTGGTCCGATTCACCCCTCTCCGCTCAAAAATTTTGACACTTTTTGGAATTCGTATTTTTTATATAAATTTCATTTTTTATTTTAATTTTCACTTAATATAAGTAACTATTATTATATTATTAAAAAAAAAAAAGTAACTATTATATTTAAATTAATTATACGTAATAAAAATGTCAATAATAATACGTAAAATACGAAAAACAATGGTGGTCCGCTTCACCCCATCATCAATTTTTACGGCGGGGTGAATCAGACCAAGTTAGCCCCGTGATTTAGCCACTAATACTGTTTGGAACAAAAATTTACTTTGCCAGTTTAAAGCTAACATACTCGAGTGTATACACTGAACAAATAATTAAAATCCATCCACAATTTTTCATTTTATAACAAAGTTAAAAAAACTCACATTTTTTAAAAGTGAAATTCTATTGAAGAACATTTTGTACCCTAATTTATTACATTTTTTAAAAATATAAAAACTCTCTAGAATTAATGATGATCTAAACAAAACTTGTAGTAGCTACTACAGCGTGGCTATTAAATGAGTGAAAAATTTTTTTTTTTTATTATTTTTTATTTTATTTAGAGTGGACTGAATCACCCCTCTAAAAGAGGTGGGCCTGGTCACCCTGCCCAACGCTATATATATATATATATATATATATATATATATATATATATATATATATATATATATATATATATATATATATATATATATATATATATATATATATATAGCGTTGGGCGGGGTGACTTGGACCACTTTAGGTATAAGTTCGTCTCCCGACTTTCCCCTAATGCACTTTCTGGAAATTTTTTTTCTAAAATTCGAGGCCATATAGTAGGTAATAAGCACACAAAAAAAATGTAATTCTAATAATAATAGTTTTATTAAAGTTTAAATAAAGCTAGCCTGACCTTGGAAGGGTGAATCGACCACCATTGAGGGGTGAATCAGACCATCTGTTTAAATTCTTCTTTTACAATTCACTCTTATATTTTAATTTTTACTTATAATAATTGTTTATCATATTAAAATTAGTAATAAGTAATAAAATGTCAATAGTGATACATAAAATAAAATAAAATAAGGTGGTCCAATTCACCCCTCTCCGCTCAAAAATTTTGACACTTTTTTGGAATTCGTATTTTTCATATAAATTTCATTTTTTATTTTAATTTTTACTTAATATAAGTAACTATTATTATATTTAAATTAATTATACGTAATAAAAATGTCAATAATCATGTAAAATAAGAAAAAGATGGTGGTCCGATTCATCCCATCATCAATTTTTACGGTGGGGTGAATCGGACCAAGTTAGGCCCATTGATTTAGCCACTAGTACTGTTTGGAACAAAAATTTACTTTGCCAGTTTAAAACTAACATACTCGAGTGTATACACTGAACAAATAATTAAATCCATCCACAATTTTTCATTTTATAACAAAGTTAAAAACTCACATTTTTAAAAGTGAAATTTTCAACCCTAATATAGGGCCTATTATATTTTTTAAAAATATAAAAACTCTAGAATTAAATATGATCTAAATAAAACTTGTAGTAGCTACTACAGCGTGGCTATTAATTTATGAAAATTTTTTTTTTTTTTTATTTTTTATTTTATTTAGAGTGGACTGAATCACCCCTCTAAAAGAGGGCCCGGTCACCCCGCCCGACGCTATATATATATATATATATATATATATATATATATAAAGATATAGTATATATATATATATATATATATATATATGTTATGTTATATATAGATATATATATATATATATATATATATATATATATATATATATATATATAGCTATGGGGTGACTTGAACCACTTTAGGTATAAGTCGTCTCCTATCTTTCCCTAATGCACTTCGGAAATTTTTTTCTAAAAATCTCAAGGCCATATAGTAGGTAATAAGCACACAAAAAATAATACTAATAATAATAGTTTATTAAAGTTAAATAAAGCTCATTCAGCCTGACCTTAGAGGGGTGAATCGAACCACCATTGAGGGGGCGAATCGGACCATCTGTTTAAATTCCTCTTTAATGTATAAATTCAATTTATATTTTAATTTTTACTTATAATAATTGTTTATCATATTAAAATTAGTAATAAAAATGTCAATAGCGATACATAAAATAATAAAAATAAGGTGGTCCGATTCTCCCCTCTCCGCTCAAAAATTTTGACACTTTTTGAATTCGTATTTTTTATATAAATTTCATTTTTTATTTTAATTTTCACTTAATATAAGTAACTATTATTATATTTAAATTAATTATACGTAATAAAACGTCAACATTAATACGCAAATACGAAAAACAATGATGGTCCGATTCACCCCATCATCAATTTCACGGTGGGGTGAATCAGACAAGTTAGGCCCCGTGATTTAGCCACTAAATACTGTTTGGAACAAAATTTACTTTGCCAGTTTAAACGAATATACTGAGTGTATATACACTGAACAATAATTAAATCTATCCACAATTCTTTTTCATTTTATAACAAAGTTAAAAAAATCATTTTTTAAAAGTGAAATTCTATTGAAGGGCATTTTGTACCTGAAGCGCACGAAAAACGCGAGCATTCAAGATAAAATGCGAAAACTGTTAAACACCCAAATTGAGCTGAACGAAGTACAAC
>JABUQX010143118.1:27500-34469 GCA_015478945.1 Trachelipus rathkii | reverse complement strand
TCAGTGTTAGGTACATTGAAATCCCTGATAGAGTGACCCAGTATTTGGATGAGAAGATATAACAGTCTGTGAGAAGTAGTAAGATATTCAAAAAAGGCGTGAAAATCTGTTCTATTAGGAGAACAGTAGCAGAAGCACAAGATTATTGTAGTAGAAGGAAGAAAGATTTTAAGCCACAGAACATCGAAATTAGAAGATTCGAGATTCACGAGACGTGTTACAGGAGTGTTAATGTTAACATAGGCACATACTCCACCCTTTAGACGGAAATTATGAAATAAGTTATAGTTTGATACGTTAAACGAGTTAGAGGATGAATTCTTAGCCATCTGAGTCTCAGACAAGAGCAAAGATTAGGGCTAGAGTTAGAGAGGTGGTATTCAACGGAAGCCGAGTTGGAATTTAAGCCACGGATGTTGGTGAAGTCAATAGAAAGCCCGCATCTATGCAAATCTGCCATCTCACACACACACACACACACACACACACACACACACACACACACACACAAACAAGAACAAAAGCCAAAAACAAAAGGAAAATCGGGATAAAATTCATCAAACGCTAAAACCTAAGTTAAAAAGTTTAATGTGCTAAAATTAATTAAAAATCAGATTTTGTATAATAAATTAAAAAAATAAAACTCAAACTTACGTAACCCTTCCCAGTTTACCCTACTAAAAAATTCGCAACCCACCCCCCCAAAAAAAAACGACAAAGAAAAGGAAAAAAAAATTAAAACTAGAACAATCGGGATAAAATTCATCAAAGGCTAAAAACTAAGTTAAAAAGTTTAATGTGCTAAAATTAATTAAAAATCAGATTTTGTATAATAAAAAAAAATAAAATAAAACTAGAACTTATCTTTTAAAAACTCCATGTGCAAAATTTCACTGAATCTAATAAGAGTATACCAACTGATATGATTTAATAATAATAAACTTTAATTAAAACAAAGACAAGATAGAAAAACACACACTTTCACTAAACACAGCTATACCAAATAATGATGGAATGTCAACAGAACCTCATAGAATTAATCAGCATGAACTCAATGATCTAGTTCGCGATCTATCATTGTCAAAGGAACAGGCAGAACTATTGGCATCTAGATTAAAGGGTTGGAATCTCCTTGAGAAGGAACTACAATTTCCTCTTATCGGTGACGCGAAGAAGAATTCCGAGGCTTTTTCTCGGTAGACAGTAATTTAGTGTAGTGCATTGTACTGATGTTGATTCATTAATGAGAGAATTAGGAGACTGTCATGATCCTAAGGAATGGAGATTGTTTATAGATTCTTCTAAACTCAGTTTAAAAGCAGTGCTTCTTCATAATGGAAATGTGAAACCTTCGACTCCTATTGCCTATGGAGCCAATATGAAAGAGACCTACGACAACATGAAAATTTTGTTATCGAAAATACGATACGAACAGCATTCTTGGAATATATGCGGTGATTTAAAAGTTATAGCACTTTTGTTAGGTCTCCAACAAGGATATACTAAATTTTGTCGTTTCCTATGCGAGTGGGATAGCAGAGATCGCAAAAATCATTTTGTTAAGAAACAATGGCCTAAAAGAAATCTAATACCTGGAAATAAAAATGTAATATTTCAACCACTTGTGAAACCTGAACTCGTATATCTTCCTCCTTTGCACATCAAACTCGGTTTAATGAAAAATTTATAAAAGGGTTCCTATACGTAAATAAGAAATTCCCTAGGATCAGTGAGGCTAAAATTAAAGAGAGTATATTTGTAGGCCCACAAATAAGGGAGCTAATGAAGGACCATCACTTTAATGAAAGCTTGAATAATATTGAAAAACCTACATGGAGATCCTTTAAAAAGGTCATAACTGGGTTTCTAGGCAATATTAAGGCCGACAACTATGAAGAACTAGTTTCCAAACTCTTCGAAATTATAAAGCAATGGGATGTAACATGTCCCTAAAAATACATTTCCTTCATTCACACTTGGACTTTTTTCCTAACTGCAATCTAGTCGCTATAAGCGATGAGCATGGTGAGCGATTCCACCAAGATATTTCAACTATCGAAAAACGTTATCAGGGAAATTGGAATCCAAATATGCTTGCAGACTATTGTTGTGGACTTGTAAAGGGATCCACATCAAAGTCATTAACAAATCTTCAAAATTTACATTTTAAATTGCAGAAATATATAGGTGAGTAAATTAACTAAAGCTTATCATTTTATAACAATATTAAATTTTTAATTTCGTATTACAAAAAAAAACCTGCCCGTTACAACAAAATGGTATGCAAATTCGGAATCAGCGCACAAAACTCCATAAGAAACACCCATTTTTACTCATTTAACAGACAAAAAGTCAAATTTTGTCGTCCAGTGTAATCATGCAGAAAATCTATCGAATATATTATATATATATATATATATATATATATATATATATATATATATATATATATATATATATATATATATATATATATATATATATATATATATATATATATATATATATATGTTTGAACATTAGAAATAAAAAGACAGTAAGAAGCCACATGGTCCTATCGAGACTGCCCAAGTCAAGCCAATAGAACTAATCACCAAACAACATGTCCATGCATATCAACAAAGTATCCTAGGGCTTGTTAACAGCTTACCATAGTATGCACAAGGTCTAAAACATGCTCATACAAATGCACAAAGCACCCTAAGGCTTATCAAGCTTGTCAATAACTTACATATTATACACAAAGTCTACAACTACAAGAAAAAACTTATAACTAAAGTACTTGCTAGCCACACTACAAGCTTTATTAACTTTATAGTAACATGCAGTTTAACCTTAATAACTACTTTAACTAAAAACCCGCCAATTTGGCTTAATCAAAATGTACTATATGACACCCAAACCATCCATATACTTATCCAATCCTTTTTTAAATTTTGAAATCGAGCCAAACTCAACAATCTCCTGTGGGAAACCATTCCAAAATTTACCAACCATATTACTGAATGAATGCTTTCTTATATCAAGATGGCATGCTTTCCTCTTAATTTTCTTATTATGCCCCTGGTCTCCCCTCCGTGCTCTACTATGAAGAGTTCATTGGTCTCTGTATTATCAATGGATGTAAATATTTTGTAGACTTGTACCATGTCCCTTCTAAGAAATCGCCTTTCATGCAGTGCCAAATCGCATCTCTATGATGCGCTGTGCCAAACTTAAAAGTTTGTCTAATAAATTTAATAATTTATATGAAACAGTTATATATATATATATATATATATATATATATATATATATATATATATATATATATATATATATATATATATATATATATATATATATATATATATATATATATATATATATATATATATATATATATATATATAGGCCAAGCATCCCAAAGAGTTCAGGCATGTAACTAGAAAACTATAACATCTACAGGAAAATAAATAACATTTTGATTTTAGCAAGGTAATTTCATCTAAGAAACTTAAAAAAAAATTATTTTATTCTAATATTTATTAATAGCTCCTTAAATATTTAGTAAAAATCTTAGACCTGAAATAGTGCGCTCTGATTGACCTTAGAGTTGGTGCCAAGGCAAGTTGCCAATCTGTTTTAGCCGCGCGCGAAAATCGTACTTTTTATATCCTTTTTAGGGGGTTCGAGCCGACGGAGGGACAGAGGGGGGGGACGAAGTCCCCCCGTCGTCCCCCGGTAGGCCGAGAAACCCCGACTCTGTCCATCTTTGTTGTTTACCCGTGGGGTATCCTTTAGTTAAAAAAGAAAAAAATTCAACATTTGGCACCTTTGCGTGCTCCCTCGGAGTACTCGACCTAATTCATATTCTCAAAAAACCGTAATTTTCCAACATTTTTAACAATTTTAAATTTTTAAAAAGCGTTATTTTTTTTTATTTCATGGGTAAAAATGTCTCCTGATTAATAAAATTATATTTATTTTCGTGTAGCTGTTATAGTTTTTTAGTTATATATATGTATTATTAATTTTATTTAAATATATATATATATATATATATATATATATATATATATATATATATATATATATATATATATATATATATATATATATATATATATATATATATATATATATATATATATATATATATATATATATATATATATATATATATATAAGTTTGAAAGTATATATATAAAAGTAACGAATGATATTATATCACATTAAGCAAAGTGGATATAGCATAAAATCATTTTTTAAGTTTTGTATTTATATTTTCTCAAAGGGGGCGGTGTCTAAAATGGGATAAGCCTAAAAATATTTCATGTTATATTCCGAAAGGGGCCGGAGGCTAAAATGGGATAAACCTAAAAATACTTCATGTTACCTTCTGAAAGTGTTCGGCGTAATTGTGAGTGTTTGTCTGTGTGTTATTACCATGTTAATTTAAAATTAATATTGATATGAAATAGATATGCTTGAAAAGTGTAAATATGCTACGTTTTGTATGTTAGTTATTTTACTGTTGTTAAGTATGGAACTTTGTTCTTGTTAGCAGTTTATTCGTTCGTAAGGTATTAGGTATGTTGTTGTACATTACGTTCTTAGATCAGGATATATGTTAGCTTTATTGATGTAACGACTTTTTTACGTTAGCATATACTCTTTGGCAAGAATGATAGGTGGGATAGGTTATGATAAGTTTTGTTATGATATGTTAAATAATTTAACTATGAAATTTTCTTCAAAGAACTTATTTTTGTTATGCTTTTAAAAATGATACCCGAAATATGACTACAATCAATAGATCAATAGATTAATAGATCAATAGATCATGGAAGGGTGGGACGGGAGGGGTGGGTGGTTTGATTTACTTATTTACTGCTTTAGGGTCAGTAAACTATTACACTTTACTATGATATTTTATTCAAAGAACTTAATTTTATGTTATGATTAGGCAAAATGATACTCGAAATATGACTTGAATCAAAAGATTTATAGATCAAGGATGGGTGGGAGGGTAGGGTGGGTGTTTTGATTTACTGCTTTACGGTCAGTTAATTATTACACTTTGCTATGATATTTTATTCAAAGAACTTATTTTTGTTATGTTATACAAAATGATACCAGAAATATGATTGAAACAATAGATCAATAGATCATGGTGGGTGGGAGGTGTGGCGTGGGTGGTTTGATTTACTGCATTAGTAATTTAGGGTGTGTAAAACGCAAATTTTTTTACGTAATAAACATAAAAGGTAAAAGTAAAATTTAATGAAAACAAAATGATTTAAACAAATAAAATAAAAAATAAGGAAAAGTTTTTGAAAATATATATTTTTTAAATAAATAAAATTATAATGAATAAAAAAAATTTTAAACAAAATAATTTTAAAAAAATAAAAAAAAGAATAATAAAAATTTAAAAATAAATAAAAATTAATATAAAAAAAATTAACATAAGTATAAATGCAAAATGAAACTTATAAAAAATAAAGTTTGAAAAATAAATTTAAATAAGTAAAATTAAAATAAATAAAAAAAAGTTTTTAAACAATATAATTTTAAAAAAATAAATAAAATAAAAAATGAAATAAAAAATAATAAACATTTAAAAATAAATAAAAATTAAAATATACAAAAATTAAACACAAAGTATAGATGTAAAATGAAACTTTTAAAATAAAAATAGCAAACAAAATATTCGTGTTTCAACTTAGAAAAAAATATTTATATTAGTTGATGCTTATAAAAAGAAAATGAGAATTAAAAATAGAAATGTCAGTTTTCAACTTTTAGAAAACGGATTATCTTTGTAAGATGCAATTCAAATAACGGCTTGTACATGTTTGGACAGAATCAGTCATGTGAACAGTAAGGCCGTATTAGGTTAAGATACACAATGTATGAAGGAAGATAGGTAAAGAGACGCTATAATTAATAAACTCTTTGTGCTAAGATCCATATATATTGTACGACATGGTGTTTCGCTTTAAACATATACTTTGATGCCATTATTATATTATTAAACGATTGTTTACTAACTAGGCACCGCACCGCCCCATCACCGGTGCATCCAATGGCTCATTTGATCCCACACGTGAGACTTCTTCTCATTCCTCATTCTTCCTTCCTCCTTCTACCTCTTAAATTAAACATTTACTATTTATTTATTTATTTATTTAATTAATTATTTATTTATTATTTATTTATTTATTTAATTATTTATTTATTTACTTATTTATTTATTTCAGATTTGGACCTCCTCCGGGGTGTTCCTAGACACATTCCAGGTTTTAAAGCCCAAATATTCAAGTTCTAAGGTCTTATAAACATATATTTTGATACCAATATAGGGCTAAACGATTATTTACTAATTCAGCACCACACCAGCTCCTGCACCAGTGCCGAACCCGACTCAGATTCCGGTTTCGACTTTGACCACGACTCCTGTTATTTCTTCCTCATTCTTCCTCCCTCTTCTCATTTTCATATGCGTTCCATGCATTTCTTCCTTTTTTCAGGCGGGATCCCCCTTAGGTGGGTCCCCAGGACTCAGACCCCGACTCTGACTCCGACTCCTCCTTTCTTCTTCCCCTTTTATGTACTCTCCAAATTTCATCCTTCTACGGTCATTTCCTATTTTTAGTGGCCATCACCCCCTCTGGGGGTTGCACGGACACGTAACCTCGTCGTGGTTACGGCATCACCAGATCAGGCGCCAAATTTTAATGAGGTACGATAACCATAACTTTTACCCTCGATAGAGCCTTTCCCGTGTATATATATTTACGCAGACGGGATCAGTTAACTTGTCATCTCACTACTGTTATTAATTTAAATATTTCGGAGAAACGCAAATGCAACGAGAGTTCTCTCACGATTGAACTTTCAGCCATCGTTAACAAAGGCATTCAATTGCAACAATGCGTAATCTGCGAGAAGACGTTATCTAATGAAAGCGTGTAGCCATTAAAA
>JABUQX010143118.1:5000-17500 GCA_015478945.1 Trachelipus rathkii | reverse complement strand
GGTTTATCTGTATAAGGGTGGGAACATTCTACTTCATATTTTCAAAAACATCAACCTCGTTTTTCCCTTACTTTTAAGAAATTTACAGGTAAAGCCTGGGAACAACCTTCTTTAATCTAATTTAAAACTTTCGTACAAAGTAAAACCATTTTAAGAATAAAATGATAATTATAATAATTATTATTATTATTATTATTTTTATTATTATTATTATTATTATTATTATTATTATTATTATTATTATTATTATTATTATTATTATTATTATTATTATTATTATTATTATTATTATTATTATTATTATTATTATTATTATTATTATTATTATTATAATTTTAATTATAATTTAATTATAATTATAATTATAATTATAATTATAATTATAATTATTATTATTATTATTATTATTATTATTATTATTATTATTATTATTATTATTATTATTATTATTATTATTATTATTATTATTATTATTATTATTATTATTGTTGTTATTATTATTATTATTATTATTATTATTATTATTATTATTATTATTATTATTATTATTATTATTATTATTATTATTATTATTATTATTATTATTATTATTATTATTATTATTATTATTATTATTATTATTATTATTATTATTATTTTTATTATTATTATTATTATTATTATTATTATTATTATTATTATTATTATTATTATTATTATTATTATTATTATTATTATTATTATTATTATTATTATTATTATTATTATTATTATTATTATTATAGAACAAAGAGGAAGCGTTTCTCAAGGATGAACCCTACGCCATCAGCTCTTTGAAAATTAAGAATTCAAATATATCAAATTCTGGTAATTATACTTGCATAGTTGAAAGGAATGGTCACTCTACATCGGTTACCAAGAATATTGAAGTTACAAGTAAGTACGAGTTTGTAAGTTAGATTGTTATTTGCTTTAATCTTAAATATTGGTAAAAGTACCAAGTTTTTAATTGCAAAGAAACTTTTTTATAAGTGTGAATGTGTTAATAAAATTTTCTCCTCTTTAAATTTTTTTAATATCAATGGCATCAATATTTGATGAAATAGCTCGTTGCCTTTTGTAGATAAGTAATTCGGTTTAATTTGTAACTTTTATAACATTTTAGTATATTAGCTAGTTGTAAATAGTTTTTGTGATAGGTATGCACATTGGTTTAATGCTATGCATTTGACTAAATATATAACTTAGTTACTATTCTAAGAACATTTTTATTGTAAGACGTGATCTAATCGTAAAGTCTTTGCTAGTCTGTAAAGTCTTTGCTAGTCTGTGTTCTGTAGTTCTGTAGTTCTGCAGATATGCAGTTCTGCAGATCTGCAGTTCTGCAGTTCTGTAGTTCTGTTTTTCTGTAGTTTTGTAGTTTCTGTATTTCTATATTGTACCTGCACTCCAGTAGCCTCCTCCTCCTCCTTCTCCTCCTCCCCTCCCTCCTCCTCCTCCTTTCTCCTCCTTCCTCCTCCTTCCTCCCTCCTCCTCCTCCTTCCTTCCTCTCCTCCTTCTCCTACTCCTCCTTCCTCATTCTTCTTCCTTCCTCCTTTCCTCATTCTTCTTCCTTTCTTCTTCTTCTTCTTCTTCTTCTTCTTCTTCTTCTTCTTCTTCTTCTTCTTCTTCTTCTTCTTCTTCTTCTTCTTCTTCTTCTTCTTCTTCTTCTTCATCTGAAGTCTTCTGTGTCTGTAGTCATTGTCTCGGCATTTTTATTTTTTCAGAACCTACGTTTTTGATATTTTTCGTTTCAACTTCTACAATATTTTTCGAAATGAGTTCAAACTTAAAGTATGCATAGATGGGCCCTTGATGCACAAAATACACGAATTAGTTTTTTGATTTTATTAAAATTGTGTTCAGCAATTAAAAAAAATGTTTTGAAATTCGACATTGCTGAGCACAATTTTCAAAAAAACAAAAAAAAAGCATTTCGTGCATTTTGTGCGTAATGGACCCATCCATGTATATTTCAAGTTTGAAGTCGTTTTCAAGAAAAATATAAAGTTGATACGAAAAATTTTCAAAAACTTATGTTCTGAAAAAAGGAAAATGCAGAAACAATGACTACAGACACAGAAAAACAACCGAAAATGACGTTCTAGAGGTCAGAAAAAGCTGCGGTTTGTTTTTTTTCCCCATCAAATTTGCCTAAAAATTAAGAATTTATACTCATTTTTAGGTAGGGGCTAAAATGGGGTACCAAAATTTCCAATATTGGATGCTCCCTTTAAATCAACATTCTCCTTACAATAAAGTAGGCTCTTCTTTCTCACACACCATATAATACTATTACAGACAACATTTTTTTTATAAAGAATTGAAAATGTCTACTATACGAATATCTCGGAGAAGCCTAGAGGGGCAGCTTCCAAAAAGAGACTGTCATCCGACCCTCTTCTCATCACCAATTGGGTGTTAACGGCTTATATTGACGGGATTTTTGAAGTCAAGTGTCTTAGCATTCTGACAGCAAATCCTATTCTTTTGACTCCTACTATATATATATCCTCATTTTTCAACCGAAGATGGATGTTGTGCCTATGGGTGCCATGTTGTTTTTCCTCGTGTTTCCTATTTAGATTCTTCCGAATTTTATACCTTATGGATCAAGTTATTCTGTCCATCTAAAACTAGATTAATTTGTTTTGTATTTTTATTTCTGCCTCAACTGAATATTCTAAATTATTTGACCACTTAAACTCCAAAAACTATTAATCGTCTCTTCTTCAAATTGAAATTATAATTTTTGGTGATTTCAAATTTCACCGACGAGAATAACTTTCTGCAATTTCAAAGATACAGCTGGTGAACCTGTTTACCTATTTTCAATCCAGAATGACTTGGGTTGGTGCAGCTCCCAACTGGTATCTGTGATCCTTTTGGAAATGAACCAAAAACTCTAGACATTTTCCTAACCTCTAACCCTTTTCCTTATTATGTTAAACTCTTTCCTCTTCTAGGTTTCTTCGATCATCTTCTGATCTCTGCATCGTTTTCTATTCCTTTAAATCTTCCACAGAAAATCCCCCCCTTGGGCGAAGAAACTATTCTGACATTTTTGTGCTGCTAACTGATCGGACTTGCTGTCGAACTTATTTGATTTCTCATGGAATGAATACTGCTACCATGAGAGCGGTCCCTCAGAGTGTGCTGAACGCATTAAAGAGGTGATTTTCTCTGCAATGAGGCGATCATCCCATATTCTTTTTCTTTATCTAAGTCTACAAACCTTGGTTTAACTCGTCTTGTTTAAGTGTTATTCACCACAGTGTTAATAATTGGGCCAAATCTATTCTAGAAATTGGGTCAAATATATTCACTATGACACTAAAAACTCTTTTCTCCGTAGAAAATTCAATAAACTTTCTGGTTCATCTTCTTATCCATTCTGACATTTAGCGATAAAAAAATAAATTTAACTTTGCTTCTTTCAATTTCCTTCTTATAGAATCTTTCAAAGTCACAACTACCCTTTTATCTTCAGCTAAAACTGAACTATTCACTAAAACCTTTCCCTCTAATGCCACTTTAGATAATTTTAGTGCTATTCCTCCTTCTTCACCCCCATCTAACTCATTTACGCCTAACATTGTAATTTCTTATAAAGACATTATTTCCGTTCTCTTTGTGTTTTAGGCTGATGAGGAGCACGGCGCTGGTGGTATTTCTACTGTGGTTCTCAATACTTGTGCTTCCAAGCTTGCACCCTGCCTTGGTAAACTCTTTCGTCTCTTTCTATCTAGTTCTACCTTCCACTCCTGCTGGAAACTGAGGTTGCAGCGATAGGCAGATAGATGATGTATAGCTTGAGGGTTATAAGCGTTCACATCTTCTCGGAACAAGCTCAATTTGAGTGCGTATCCAGCAGGAAGAGAAAATCGATGAATGGAAAGAGATAAAATAGTTTACAAAAGCTTGGTGGAAGCTGGGAAGCATAAGTTTAGGAATACCGCCAGAACCGTACGCATTCGTAGTGTTAAACTCAGAGAGATCAGAAATAATTTCTTTAGAAGAAATTACAATTTTAAGAACCAATAAGTTGGAGATGATGGAGATGGATAAATGGCACCGGAACCGCAAAGGTGGATTTAGAGGCATAGATTTGAGGGAAAAGTTCAGATTTAGCTGCCCGGTCGCGAATCACACGAGAACAAGCAGAGTTAAACCGAGGATTGTTAAGTTTAGTTGAAGGGAAAGAGAATGGAATGCAAGCCTTCATGGCTTAAAGAATCGCTTTTGCAATGCGTTCAGCAAACTCTAAGGGACCTGTCTTATAGAAACCGTTGTAATCTATTGGAAATCAAAAAATACAACCGCAAGTTCGACAAGTTTGCAGCACCGAATGCCATAAACATTTTATCACCGTGGGCGGATGTTTTCCTGCTGAAGACCTGAAGAAATATAATAGGATACAGAAATAAGAAGGAACCTAGAGGAAGAAAAAGTTTAAAAGAATAAGAACAATTAGAGGTTAGGAAAAGGTCTAGAATGTTGGACTGATCCCCTAGATGATCAGGGATAAACACATCGAACTCACAAACACCTCGAGCTCTTTCTAGATAGAAAAGTTGTAATCAGGTTCACCAGCTGTATCTTGAAAACTGTTTGAAAGCTATTTACGATGGTGAGCGTTGTGACCACCAAGAATAATAATCTCAGAGAAAAGTAAAGAGGAGAGAATGTATTCTAATTTCCTGTGATTTCAATGGATTTTTACAGTACCTATTATTTTTGTATTATTATATTTGTAATTTTAATTGTAGCTGTACTTATAATCATAATTACTACTACTACTACTACTACTACTACTACTACTACTACTACTACTACTACTACTACTACTACTACTACTACTACTAATAATAATAATATTACAAATACACACACACACACACACACACACACACACACACACACACACACAGCTTAAAAATAATAATAATAATAATAATAATAATAATAATAATTATAATAATTATTATATTATTATTATTATTATTATTATTATTATTATTATTATTATTATTATTATTATTATTATTATTATTATTATATTATTATTATTATTATTATTATTATTATTATTATTATTATTATTATTATTATTATTATTGATATTATTATTATTATTATCATTATTATTATTATTATTATTATTATTATTATTATTATTATTATTATTATTATTATTATTATTATTATTATTATTATTATTATTATTATTATTATTATTATTATTATTATTTTAGAAATAATAAATCAGCATTTGTCTTAATATAATTTTTGCAAGATTTTTCTAAATTCCTAAAAACCTTCTGAAATGATCCAAGCTTTCGTCCGCTCACGGTGGACATTTTCAAGGATATGACTTTATTTTATGAACGAAGCAAAAATTAAACTCAAAATATTACAATTATTACAAATATAATAAGTAAGATTAAAACTAAAATTTAAAATATACGAAAAATAAATGTGAAGTTGATAATTTAGATTGTGTCTTTTTTCCTTTCTTTCTTCTATGTAAAAATATTTAGGTAATCGGACATTTCGTTATATTTTATATTGATGTCCGGTCTATGCTTTCTTATAAGAAGGGACTCCGCCAGCCTAAGATCCGAAAATTCCCTCTTTTTAATCAAAATTTTGAAGTAATTTACTATTTCATTATTGTGTAATTTTTTATGTTCTTCCTGGATATGGTGGTTAGTAGAAAAAACGCTGAAAAACTAATTAACAATGGTTTTCCTCAATATTTAGTAGAAAAAACGCTGAAAAACACATTAAATATATTGGCCGATCCTAAAGACAAAGATAATAAAAACCTCATCTTCTATTACAAGAGCGAAGTGGTTGGTTCAATAAATGAAGAGGAATCAAGATTGAAAATCATTTTAAAGAAACATATCAAAGGGAAAAATAATGAACCAATCACTATTAGAAGTTATTATCAGCCAACAAAGTTGTCTTCTTGCTTTAGTGCTCGTGATGTACCATCTGCTGGCGAGTGTACCAACGTCGTATACCAATTCCATTGCAATGAGAGTGGATGTAACGCCACTTACATTGGTTATACGACGAATACCCTTCGGCAGCGTATGTTGCAGCACAGGTACAAACCAAGTAAGATACACCACCATATGCAGGAAGAACATAAAAAATTACACAATAATGAAATAGTAAATTACTTCAAAATTTTGATTAAAAAGAGGGAATTTTCGGATCTTAGGCTGGCGGAGTCCCTTCTTATAAGAAAGCATAGACCGGACATCAATATAAAATATAACGAAATGTCCGATTACCTAAATATTTTTACATAGAAGAAAGAAAGGAAAAAAGACACAATCTAAATTATCAACTTCACATTTATTTTTCGTATATTTTAAATTTTAGTTTTAATTTTACTTATTATATTTGTAATAATTGTAATATTTTGAGTTTAATTTTTGCTTCGTTCATAAAATAAAGTCATATCCTTGTAAATGTCCACCGTGAGCGGACGAAAGCTTGGATCATTTCAGAAGGCAATTGTTTTGTTTTATTCAAGAATTGTCCTGAAGAAAATTAATGAAAATGTTAGGAAGGTTTTTAGGATTATTATTATTATTATTATTATTATTATTATTATTATTATTATTATTATTATTATTATTTTTGTTTTGCTAGACTGTGGGCCACCCACATTAAATGTCCCTGAAGAATGGATTTTTACCATTTCAACAAACGTAACAAACTCTTCAAAAACAAATAAGCTCGAGATCACGTGTTCAGGATATAAACCATTACGATGGAGCACCGAGGTAACATTTACTGTAATAATAATAATAATAATAATAATAATAATAATAGATACATATACACACAAACACACATTAATAATAATAATAATAACACACACTATTATTATTATTATTATTATTATTATTATTATTATTATACATTATTATTATTATTATTATTATTATTATTATTATTATTATTATTATTATTATTATTATTATTATTATTATTATTATTATTATTAATATTATTATTATAATAATTATTATTATTATTATTATTATTATTATTATTATTATTATTATTATTATTATTATTATTATTATTATTATTATTATTATTATTATTATTATTATTATTATTATTATTATTATAATAATTATAATTATTATTTATTATTATAATTATTATTATTATTATTATTATTATTCTTATTATTATTATTATTATTATTTATTATTATTATTATTATTATTATTATTATTATTATTATTATTATTGTTATTATTATTATTATTATTATTATTATTATTATTATTATTATTATTATTATTATTATTATTATTAATATTATTATTATTATTATTTATATTATTATTATTATTATTATTATTATTATTATTATCTTTATTATTATTATTATTATTATTATTATTATTATTATTATTATTATTATTATTATTATTATTATTATTATTATTATTATTATTATTATTATTATTATTATTATTATTTATTATTATTATTATTATTATTATTATTATTATTATTATTATTATTATTTTTATTATTATTATTAATATTATTATTATTATTATTATTATTATTTTATCATTATTATTATTATTATTATTATTATTATTATTATTATTATTATTATTATTATTATTATTATTATTATTATTATTATTATTATTATTATTATTATTATTATTATTATTATTATTATTATTATTATTATTATTATCCGACTGTTAAGCCCAACTAAAAACTTCTATGAGCATACAGCACCTTTATTTAAAAAACTTAAAATGTTACAATTTGAAGACCTATTGAAGTTATCTCTATTAAAGGAACAGCACAAGATACTACAAAATAAGGCATGTAACTTCCTAATATCTAACTTTCATAATAACCAAATTCAAAGAGATATAAATCTAAGAAATAGTGCTCACGTAAATCCTCCTTTCTATAGGTTAGAAAAAGCTAGACAAGCAGTTAGCTATAAATGTGCTAAAGTCTATAACGATTTACCTCGAGAATTAAAAAATGAAAATTCTCTTATATCATTTACAAGTAAACTCAAAAAAAGCTATATAAATAAGTACTAATACTATTACTATATTGCCATTTACAAGTAAACTCAAAACAGCTGCATAAATAAGTACTAATAATATTACTATTTTATTATTATTATTATTATTATTATTATTATTATTATTATTATTATTATTATTATTAATATTATTATTATTATTATTATTATTATTATTATTATTATTATTATTATTATTATTATTATTATTATTATTATTATTATTATTATTATTATTATTATTATTATTATTATTATTATTATTATTATTATTATTATTATTATTATTATTATTATTATTATTATTATTTTATTTTATTATTATTTTTATTTTTATTATTATTATTATTATTATTATTATTATTATTTTTATTATTATTATTATTATTATTATTATTATTATTATTATTATTATTATTATTATTATTATTATTATTATTATTATTATTATTATTATTATTATTATTATTATTATTATTATTATTATTATTATTTTTTTTTTATTATTATTATTATTATTATTATTATTATTTTTATTATTATTATTATTATTATTATTGTTATTGTTATTGTTATTGTTATTGTTATTGTTATTGTTATTGTTATTGTTATTGTTATTGTTATTGTTATTGTTATTATTATTAATATTATTATTATTATTATTATTATTATTATTATTATTATTATTATTATTATTATTATTATTATTATTATTATTATTATTATTATTATTATTATTATTATTATTATTATTATTATTATTATTATTATTATTATTATTATTATTATTATTATTATTATTTTTATTATTATTATTATTATTATTATTATTATTTTATTATTATTATTATTATTATTATTATTATTATTAATATTATATTATTATTATTATTATTATTATTATTATTATTATTATTATTATTATTATTAGAATTTCATCATACTTCCTCTAGATGCTGCAGAATCGTAAATATTTTGAATAAATTTTTATTTTAGGTGCATCCAAATGATTTCAGTTTTCGAAATCAATTCAACAATTCAATACACTATTCAACAATAAAGGTACGTGTAGGTTATTATTATTATTATTATTATTATTATTATTATTATTATTATTATTATTATTATTATTATTATTATTATTATTATTATTATTATTATTATTATTATTATTATTATTATTAATATTATTATTATATTATTATTATTATTATTATTATTATTATTATTATTATTATTATTATTATTATTATTATTATTATTATTATTATTATTATTATTATTATTATTATTATTATTTTCTTTTTTTTTTTTATTTTATTTTTATTATTATTATTTTTATTATTATTATTATTATTATTATTATTATTATTATTATTATTATTATTATTATTATTATTATTATTATTATTATTATTATTTTATTATTATTATTATTATTATTATTATTATTATTATTATTATTATTATTATTATTATTATTATTATTATTATTTTTATTATTATTATTATTATTATTATTATTATTATTATTATTATTATTATTATTATTATTATTATTATTATTATTATTATTATTATTATTATTATCCCGTTCCTCTTTCCCGTTATTTCCTCAGTTTATGTCCCTTCTCCGTTTTCTGTACGTATTACCCTACGTATTTCTGATCTCTCTTCTGAGAGTCTCCCCATTCCCCTGCTTCCTGGTGGCAACCGGGCTGTTGTCTCTGTGTATGTCATAGGCCGATCTTGCCATCCTTCCTACGTGGGTGAGGGTACAGGTAAAAAACCGGTTTTTCTTGCCTTTCTCCGGGCCGTCTATTGCAGGGAAACTGAACTTTGCCTAACCTGTGAGGAGGCTGTCCCGCACTTGGGCACATAATTTTGGGCTTCGCGTCTTACCCGTGTGGTGCACGGCTGCTATTTTCCATCTTCGAGACTGGACGTGGGGTTCCGAGGGGCTTTCCAGAGGCGACACCCATCGCCCACCCTACGGGATGGGGTTTCAAGGACGGAGGTGTTATGCTTTTGGCCTTTTGTGGGCGCGGTTTCTGCGATTATGCTCCCGGGATTTATGCTTATATTCATCATTTGTGTTAATGTATTTGTGTTCATTTATTGCGGTGAAGATGTTTTACAGGAGTTTTTCTTATGAGTAAAAATAAAAAAAAGATTAACGTTTTCAAGAAATGCGGTAATCACTATCTGTCGGCCCTCAACCCGATATCTACCTGGTAGTTCAAAGCCATCGACCAGTAGGGGCTTTGATGCCCTTGTTGATGAAATGGTTGCTATTCCACCACCCACCCCTATCGTCCTCAATTTTGGTCTCACTTCAAGGACTATCCCGTCTAGACCAGGTGAGGCTGTTATGGCCTCTCAAACTACCCTTGTCTCTCAGATCTTACGTCAGCCATCCCAAGAGCCCCTGCATAAGCAGGGTCCTATTCCTAAACGCCAGAAAAAACAGACTCCGACGATCATTTTCTCCGAACCCCCTCCAGGGTCCCAGGTCTTGCTTCCTACCCGCTTTATTTTTATTTACATTCGACGTCATCTCGTCCACTGACTTCTGTAAGCCAGCTCATTCTTAGTGATGCTTTGGAAGCTGCTCTTCAGACTACTGAGCCACAGGCTACGCCAATGAGGAACTGTTCCCTCTTGGTTCGTGCTGCCTCTCATACCCATAGCAACCTACTTGCTTCCCTATCGTATCTGGGTATAATTTCCATCCTTTCTAAGCCTGACGATGCTTGTAACACATCCAAGGGTACCATATATGCACCGGAGTTCTGTTCCAATGCTTCAATTGACATCCTTACTCATTTACAGGCTCACCACGTGCCTATCACCGACGTTTATCGGTTCCCTCCACGTAAGGAGAACCCCTCAACGATGAACCCTCGTCTTTTACTTACTTTCTCTGTGCATTTCCCTACATCCAAGGTAAAACTTGGTTTTACTATGCACACGGTTAGGACTTATGTGCCCTTCCCGAGAAGATGTTTCAAGTGCCATAAATTTGGTCACCCCAGAAGTATTTATGGTCTCCTTAGACCATATGTCCGACATGTAGAAGTTCTCTCCACCCGAACTGTGACAAAAAATCATCCATGTTGTCCTAACTTCAAGGACCCACATTCAGCCTCCTCTGTCCACTGCTCCTTCTTTGCCTTGGAGAAGGAAATCCTGGACCAGTGCGCTATTCATAGGTATGACCACCGAGAGGCTACCCGCAGGGCAAAGGAGAGGTGGCTCATCTTCCTCTTCCTTATGTAGCGGCAACGTCCACTTCATCCGTGGTTGCCTCTTCCATTGCCCATCGTCTCTGTGCTTTGCGTACGAAACTTTTTTCGATTTCACGTTCGCCCATTCGGCCTTCCGTGCCGGTTAGCGGAACACCTGACTTGGTAATTCCTGTGGCTCTGGATAATTGTCCTCTCAACTCTCCTTTTCAACTATTGATGTAGGTTCGTTCGTTGTATGGTGCGTCAACTTCATCTCGCCATCAATAGGGTTTCCTGCTGGTGTTCTGCGTGTGGTTTTACATTTTCCACGTCGAAACTACTACCATGCTTTTCAGAAAAAATCCTCGTCGTAGGGGTCAACTCCAATTGCCTCCTATGTTACGCCTCTATGGCTCCCCTATCCGTGTGGAGCCGATGGTGAGGTTCCTGGGTCTGCTGCTCGATGTGCGCCTCACTTACCTTCCTCATATTACTCTCCTCAAAGCTAATTGCTGCCGTTCCTTAGATCTCTTACGGCACCTCACCTCAAAGACTTGGGGTGCTGACCGAAAAACCATGCTCCACCATTACATCATGCTTGTGTGGGCTAAACTTGACTAAGGTTGTGCAAAATATGGGCAGTCCTGCCAGTCCTACCTCCGTCTTCTTGACCCCATTCAGACCGAAGGTCTGCGAATTGCTACCGGAGCTTTCCGTTCCTCTCCAAGGGAAAGCCTGGAAGTGGGGCCTGGGTGATACCCTTATCCCTGCGGAGGGAGCACCTTATGTGCTCACTATTCATCCGTATTCAGGTTCCTACCTCGTCGGTCTTGACATCTTTAAGAGAGAGCGTCCGTCACAACCCTTTTCATTGGCCATTTTCTGGGGTTGTTACTTCCATCTTTGCTTTTCTCGACATTCCTCAGCGAGCGGCCAGCACTATGATTTTACCTCTACCCATTCAAAGTGGGTTTATCCGCCTCCTGCTCTCTGCAATGGGATCCAGTCTTTGAGTAAGTCGGAGGCACACTTGGTGCAGTTGAGGTATTCCTTTATGTCTCACGCGGAGGTCCATAGTGACTCTATAGCGGTTTACATTGATGGTTCCAAGACAGAGAGAGGGGTGGGAGCTTCAACTGTGTTTTCGGACATCACTG
>JABUQX010143117.1:37500-45472 GCA_015478945.1 Trachelipus rathkii | reverse complement strand
TAAAATTTACAATGGAACTCTCTAACAATCACACCCTACCTTTCCTTGATACCCTCCTCTCTTGGAACAACAGCCCTACCCTACTCTTTAGCGTTTATCGAAAACTTACTTCCAACCCTTCTTACATTCATTGGTACTCCACACATTCTCAACATATTAAATCTGGTGTTCTATCCTCTCTCTTCCTAAGAGCTCTACGCATCTGTTCTCCTACTCTTCTTCATAATGAAATTAAAAACATTTTCAGTACGTTCAAGAAACTATCTTATCCAACCTACATTATCAAAGGTTCACTTAAAAAAGCAAAAAATAATTTCTACAACCCAACCACCGTGACCAACACACAATCCCTCACCTATTTACCCATTCCTCACCTACCACATAAACAAATCCTCAAAACTTTACCTTCATCCTTAAGACTAACTTCCTCTAACACCTCTTCTCTCAAAAGAATCTTCAAACCTCCAACTCACTTACAAAATAACATCTCACAATGCATATACAAAATCCCCTGCCATCAATGCCCCTCACATTATATAGGTGAAACAAATAATTTTATCAGAAGACTTGGTCAACATAAACACGATCTAACATCCGACTCTCAAAATTCTGCTCTCACCTCACATAGATCTAGTCTCAATCACAACATTAACATAAAAGATACGTGCCCAATCTTAGAGGTACTAGACCCCACCAAACGTAAACTCCTAGAATCACTATGCATACAGAACCTTCCTAATTTTAACCTACAAAAAGGAGAATATACGTTCAATCCCACACTAAACAACATTCTTACCACCACACCATTTTTCAAAAATATAAAAGCAAAATTTACTTAAATTTAAACTACTTTTCATATTTCAACTGTTTTACATAATCTTACAAAAAAAATTTTAATAATTTTATTTAGTCTTCAAATAAAATCGTCTGAGGAGGGTCCAGAAAATTAAGGACCGAAAGCTTACGAAAATTAACATCTTATGAAGACTCTTGTAAAAACTTTTTAATAAATATATAAATAAGGCCTTCTATTATAATATATATATATATATATATATATATATATATATATATATAAAGAAAGCTGTGTACACAGCAGCATATATATATATATATATATATATATATATATATATATATATATATATATATATATATATATAATATATATATATATATTAATTTTTGCTAAAAATGTTGAACGTGGCCGAATATAGCCATCAAAACATATTGCGTATAATACCTTTCATTCCTAAAGGCAATATCGGAAATGAGAATGATGAGTGATTTTGAAAGATATAAACTTTATAGAAGCTTCATCACAATCAAAACTTTTTCTTAGCAAAGCATAAGATCAAAATCAAAATTCAAGGAAAAAAATGATTCTAATTTATTTTTTTGTAAAGAAAATCCCTCGCTTAGTTTCTTTGGTGAAATTAATTTTAAGCATAAATTATTTATAATCAAATAATAATAATAATAATAATAATAATAATAATAATAATAATAATAATAATAATAATAATAATAATAATAATAATAATAATAATAATAATCACACACACACACAAACACAATAATACACACACACACACACAATAATACAATAATACACAATACACACAATAATACATCATAATAATAATAATAATAATATACAATACACAAAAATAATATTATTATTAATAATACACACACACCGTCGCCGTCATTAATAATAATAATAATATTAATAATATTAAGCACATTATTATTATAATATTATTATTATTAATAATATTAATATTATTATTATTATTATTATTATTATTATTATTATTATTATTATTATTATTATTATTATTATTATTATTATTATTATTATTATTATTATTATTATTATTATTATTATTATTATTATTAGTAGTAGTATTTTTATTATTAGTATTACTTTTATTATTATTATTATTATTATTATTATTATTATTATTATTATTATTATTATTATTATTATTATTATTATTATTATTATTATTATTATTATTATTATTATTATTATTATTATTATTATTTTATTATTATTATTATTATTATTATTATTATTATTATTATTATTATTATTATTATTATTATTATTATTATTATTGATGAAACAAATAATAATTACACTGTTTATAATATATATATATATATATATATATATATATATATATATATATATATATATATGGCATATATATATATATTTTTATATAAAGTATCCTGTTATATATATATATATTATTTATTATATAAATATTATAAATATTAATATTACATACATACTTATATACATTTATTGTTATTATTATATATACAGATATATATATTTTTATATTTATATATATTTAAAAAATATTTATATATATATATATATATATATATATATATATATATATATATATATATATATATATATATATATATATATATATATATATATATATATATATATATATATATATATATATAGCAATGGGTTACCTAGTTGTGTTTAGTTTGCTCCGCCACAGAAAATTCTATCATAAAATAAGTTCAATAAATAAAGCAGTTTGGTCTTTGGACAGGGAATTTGTTTTGCATGTATTTTCTAACCAAGTGGAATATAGTGCAAGAGATTATCTTGGCTTGATAGCAAGCCTTTATTCTGCTCAAAAATTGAAATTAAGCCCCCTCGTGGACGAGGTTAAGCTTTCTTATGCTAGAAGCTATGAGAGAGAGTGTGATTTTGTTATAAAAGTTTGTTCTGTTGCATGTGTCGACTGTGTTTTTTTACTGATGTGTGGGTTTTGAGATTTTGTAAGTCACCGTGCTGTATATTCTCAATTAGATATTGCAGAAAATAACCTACTGACAGCAATTTTTGTGTCCGTTCAGGAAGCCAGGTTAGAATCGAACTCGAGCTCAGGCGAGAGGAAAATATCGATCTTCCGATGAAAAAAGACTTGCTTCAATCTAATGAACCACCGAGAACTCATTTATATATATATATATATATATATATATATATATTAAAGAAGTTTTTTTTAGCAGCAGTGCTATATATATATATATATATATATATATATATATATATATATATATATATATATATATACTAAGAGTTATATATATAGCAGCAGCATATATATATAGTATATATATAGCATATATATATATATATATATATATAAATATATATATATATATATATATATATATATATATATATATATATATATATATATAGTTATATATATATATATATATATATATATATATATATATTATTGGTTGACTGGTATACAGCATATATATATACATATATATATATATATACATACACTAATAACAAATTACCTGGGATTCGATCCTGGACCCAAGCAGATATACGCTCAAGTGTTTGACCACCAGACCGCGACAGGCTAACAGAAGAACCCAATAATACTTCCTATGGTGAATATTCGCACCCACCTAATAGGAACACAACGAGCTCTTCCCGCCTGCACTCGGGCCTGGGGCCAAACAGGGTACCGCACAAGGTGAAAATACTTAAGAACGGGGGTCAAGATGTACATTATAAAGTAATTGCCAATCTTCACGCAATCTAAATTTGTATAGATAAAAATACCCCTAAAGCATTTTTCACCCTGCTGGGATTCGATCCTGGACCCTAGCAGATATACGCTCAAGTGTTTGACCACCAGACCGCGACAGGCTAAAAGAAGAACCCGATAATACTTCCTATGGTGAATATTCGCACCCACCTAATAGGAACACAACGAGCTCTTCCCGCCTGCACTCGGGCCTGGGGCCAAACAGGGTACCGCACAAGGTGAAAATACTTAAGAACGGGGGTCAAGATGTACATTATAAAGTAATTGCCAATCTTCACGCAATCTAAATTTGTATAGATAAAAATACCCCTAAAGCATTTTTCACCCTGCTGGGATTCGATCCTGGACCCTAGCAGATATACGCTCAAGTGTTTGACCACCAGACCGCGACAGGCTAAAAGAAGAACCCGATAATACTTCCTATGGTGAATATTCGCACCCACCTAATAGGAACACAACGAGCTCTTCCCGCCTGCACTCGGGCCTGGGGCCAAACAGGGTACCGCACAAGGTGAAAATACTTAAGAACGGGGGTCAAGATGTACATTATAAAGTAATTGCCAATCTTCACGCAATCTAAATTTGTATAGATAAAAATACCCCTAAAGCATTTTTCACCCTGCTGGGATTCGATCCTGGACCCTAGCAGATATACGCTCAAGTGTTTGACCACCAGACCGCGACAGGCTAAAAGAAGAACCCGATAATACTTCCTATGGTGAATATTCGCACCCACCTAATAGGAACACAACGAGCTCTTCCCGCCTGCACTCGGGCCGCCTGTCGCGGTCTGGTGGTCAAACACTTGAGCGTATATCTGCTAGGGTCCAGGATCGAATCCCAGCAGGGTGAAAAATGCTTTAGGGGTATTTTTATCTATACAAATTTAGATTGCGTGAAGATTGGCAATTACTTTATAATGTACATCTTGACCCCCGTTCTTAAGTATTTTCACCTTGTGCGGTACCCTGTTTGGCCCCAGGCCCGAGTGCAGGCGGGAAGAGCTCGTTGTGTTCCTATTAGGTGGGTGCGAATATTCACCATAGGAAGTATTATCGGGTTCTTCTTTTAGCCTGTCGCGGTCTGGTGGTCAAACACTTGAGCGTATATCTGCTAGGGTCCAGGATCGAATCCCAGCAGGGTGAAAAATGCTTTAGGGGTGTGGTTCTCAAAACTTTTTCGATTGCGTCGAAGACAAATAAATTATTTAATATATATATATATATATAAAAATATATATTATATATATATATATATATATATATATATATATATATATATATATATATATATATATATATATATATATATATATATATATATATATATATATAGTACAAGGTCCATACCGTAGGCCCAGTAACAATAGAGAGAATCCACCTGTTAAAAAAGTTTTTAATTATTTTTATTCAACCTTTAGGTTGAATATAATGATTAATAACCTTTGAATGAATGGAAAATAAATAAATAAAATAAATAAATAAATATATAGTAAATGTTTCTAATTATCGATTCATTATCTTAGATTTTGTTTCTCTGCGCACCGTGCTCCGCACCACTCAGCGCCTCGCACCGCACCGCACCGCACCGTACCGTACCGCAACTAGCAACGAGCTACTTTAATAGCAATGGGTGGCTTTGGAACGTAGTATCTCCCCAAAACTTGGCACCCCATCTGGTGGTGACCTAACCTCACGTCTACGATGAGGTTACATATTCGTGCACCCTCGAAGGGGGTACTAGCCCTCCTAAAGTAATAAAATTAATTAAAATAATTGCTTAATATATATATATATATATATATATATATATATATATATATATATATATAGCAGTATGAGCAGATATATATATATATATATATATATATATATATATATATATATATATATATATATATATATATATATATATATATATATATATATATATATAGTGACCCCTTACTTCCTTATGGGGATGTGGGTTCCGAATTGAACAAGTAAATTTTATATCCCCCCTTCTACCAACAGGAGGAAGAGGGAGAAAGGATTCGGAGTCGGTGTCAGAGAAGGAGTAGGAGCCGGAGCCGGTATGGTTGCGGTGCTGAGTTAGTAAATATTTGTTTAATAATACAATATTTGTATCAATGTATATGGTTATAAGGCCGTAGAACTTGATTATGAAGGTTTTAGAACCCCTAAGGGTGTTTGAATAACCCTTTGGAGGGGGATCTCAGAAAAAAAAGAAACGCATGAAATGCATAAGAGAAGAAGATGGAGAAAGAAGGAAAGATGAAGTATGAAGAAGAAGTAATAAGAAGAAGTCTCATGTGTCGGAACAAATGAGCCATTGCTGGCACCAGTGCAGGAGCCGGTGTGGTGCCGAGTTAGTAAACATTGGCTAAATAATACAAAATTGGTATCAATGTATATGTTGATAAGGCCGTAAATCTCTAATGTGATAATTTCAGAACCCTCAATGGTAGTGCCGTCTGAAAAAAAGAAGTAAAACACTGAGTTCTTAGCAGAAAAAGATATGCACGGAGTGCAAATGAGAAGAAGATGCAGCAAGGAGTAAGGAGAGTCGGAGAATGAGTCAGATTCGGTATCGACACCGGTGCTGGAGTTGGTGCGGTGTCGATTTAGTAAACAAAGGCTTAATAATATGTACAATATTGTTGTCAACGTTTATGTTTATAAGGACGTAGATTTCGATTATGAGGGTTTCAGTCGAAAAGCACAAAATGCATGGGTGAACAGAAAAGCACAAACTGCATTGTTGTGAAGAAATGCATAGAGTGCATAACAGAAGAGGAAGATGCAAGAAGAAAGGCAATAGATGATTCCAGAGGAAACAGAAATCGTAAGGTCCCCATATGAGATGGGATCGAACCCCAAAACGGGGTTTTACCCATGAAATGGGTTTTACCCTTAAAAATGGAATGAATTCAGCTATTAATTAATAATGGTTAATTAAATATGTAACCATATGTCGTACAATATATTTGAATCATAACAAAAAGAGCTTATTAATTATAACTCCTCTCTCCCTACCTTCCTATCTTTCCTGATACATTGTCTATCTTAACCTAATGCAGGCTTACTGTTCACTTGACTGATTCTGTTCAAACATGTACAGGTCGTCATTTGTACTGCATCACACATAGATAACCCGGTTGAATGTTGAAGGTTGCCATTTATATTTTGTAAAATCTCGCTTTTAAAAAAATAACTAATATATTTCTTTTCTAATCTGAAACATGTATATTTTGTTTGCTATTTTTATTAATATATGTTTCATCTTACATTTATACTTTGTTTTTAATTTTTATTTATTTTCAAATTTTAATTATTTTTTAATTTTACTTATTTTTTATTTATTTTTAAAAAAATTTTGTTTTAAATCTTTTTTTTTACTTATTTATTTTAATTTTATTCATTTAAAAAAATTATTTATTTTTTAAATTTTAATTATTTTTTAATTTTATTTATTTAAAAAATATACATTTTTTTAAACTTTTTTTCATTTTTTATTTTAGTTGTTTTAAAAAATTTCAAATATTTTGCTTTTATTAAAATTTTTATTCTTATGTTTAGGACGTAAAAAATTTGCGTTTTTCTGACTTTAAAGCAGTAAAGGAGTAAGGGGGAACACCCATTACTATACCATCCGTTTGTTGGTAAAGCGAGTCATAAAAGAAGAAAATAGGGTCTTCAGTTGCTAGTTGTAGTATTTTTTTTTTTTTAAATTGGACAGAATATAAATTCAGATTTATATTAGTATCCAGTATTAAATTATTTTTATTTTTATATAATGAGTTGGTTATAATATATTTTGTTTCTTTGACGGGTATATTTGAAAAAGTGACTCAATATCGAAGCTTGTCATATAACAACTGTCAAGCGATAGATTATTAATTAAATTATATATATTATATATATATATATATATATATATATATATATATATATATATATATATATATATATTTATAGCATTATATATATATATATATATATATATATATATATATATATATATATATATATATATATATATATATATATATATATATATATATATATATATATATATATATTATAAACAGACTTTTTAACTTGACCGGGGTGGTCAATTGGCTATCCACATTCAAAGAAAGTTGAACAAGTTGTAACGGACTAAAAAGTAACGGGAGGAAAATAACTGGAAGTTATTCGGTGCGCTTCATGAAGCGTAACGAGTCGTTATCAAAAACTAATTCCGTCAGGTAACGGAGCAACGGATTGCGCTATCTCTCTCTCTCTCTCTCTCTCCATATATATATATATATATATATATATACATATATATATATATATATATAGCAGTATATATAT
>JABUQX010143117.1:20000-35000 GCA_015478945.1 Trachelipus rathkii | reverse complement strand
TGAAATATTAGGATTCATTAACCGCATTTTTCATGGATGAGAACTCAACTGATTTTCATCAATAATCGATTTGATTATTAAGTTTTTGATTTGGCAAGAATTCTTCTAAACGGAAGAAGTTCTTCACTTTCTCATTTGATTTGTCAATATTCTTTCAAACGGAAGTAAATTTCCTAGCGAAATCAGGAATTTTTCTTCCATTCGCAAGGTTGCTATTTTTCGATCTTTCGTTCTTGAGTTTTCATTCTTGAGTTTGGTGACGTCACATGAAATCGTTTTTTTAATGTTTTTAAGTTTTCGAACCACTATTTTATCTTCGAAATATATTAATTATGTTATTTCCCAAAGAACTGGTGAAATATAATTATAAAAAAATTACAAAATTGAGAAATTTTATTTTATCGTTGCTGTGACGTCACTCCTCTAAGTGATCAATAATAAATATATTTATATATATATATATATATATATATATATATATATATATTTATATATAAAATATATTTATATATATATATATATATATATATATATATATATATATATATATATATATATATATATATATATATATATATATATATATATATATATATATATATATATATAAACTATAACACTAAAAAATCCTAATTAATAGCCTTTATAGGCTTAGGTATGTGCTGTAAAATGTAAACAAACCTCAAAACTGAAGAATGTTCATTTGATTTTCATCGAAAATGAATCCTCAAGAACGTGCTTTCGATTTAAGAAAACTTGCCACCTAAACGCCTTTGTTCTAACAATTCGTTTCCTAAACACTGCCACAAGACAAAAAACTAATTTATGCTAACCTATAATCCAACCATCAAACATTCGTTCTTCTAATGTCATCGTTCTCTCATACCAAATCTATTGTACATCTTCGTTTTACCATTTCAAAATTTGATATATCAATATTATTTTTGCTATTCTAGACACTTTAATATGTTCATAAACACATAACAAGAACAACAAATGTAAAATATGGAGGGCTTTTTAAAGTGTCCAATTGCAAAAGTTGGAATAAGATTTTGTATATTAGGAGGAACCCTAAAATATGTTCAGATTGTGTGGAAAACACAAATCAACCTGCTTAGGTCGTTTTTTTTTTCAATAAAATATACCAAAAATTTCAACAGTATCTGCCAGGTTTCTTTGATATCGTTAAGAATATCTCGAATAATTCTTGTGAGTAGCATTCAAAATATTTTTATATGCACTCATAAGTCTGGCAGCCCTAATGATTTCTGAAATTCCAATTAGAATTGTCAATGTTTCCGAGAATGTCGTTATATATTCTTGCAACAATTTGATTCGTGCTTGTACAAGGCTTCTGCCATGACATGGAAGCCACGATGGCGTTAACATAAAACGCAGGCTTTTTCCTTATCTCTGCTTTTTCTTTTTAAACCATTTGTTGATTTTATTTAACGTTGCACCCTTATGTGGCTGACTTGTGGCTCATATATATATATATATATATATATATATATATATATATATATATATATATATATATATATATATATATATATATATATATATATATATATATATATATATATATATATATATAGTATATATATATATATATATATATAAGCTTATATATATATACATATATATATATATATATATATATATATATATATATATATATATATATATATTTAAGTATATATATATAGATATATAGTATATATATATATATATATATATATATATATATATATATATATATATATATATATTATTTATAAAGATATATATATATATATGTTAAAGAGGAAGATATATATATATATATATAGTATGTTATATATATCTTTGTAATTCACATATATAGATAGAATTTTTTTTTTTTTTTACTATTTTTACATGCAATTATTCTGAAAAAAAAAATAAATAATAAATATATGAAATAAAGTTCCAAAAATTAAAAAAAAAAAAGTTGTAATTTAATATCGTACTTTTACGCATCGTACGTTTGTCAGTGCCCGAACCATAGCGACGTCTCAGGATATTTTCTGTTGTGCAAAAATCTTACAAGAGAAAAAGAGAAACAATGCCACGGCAAAGTAGATCCATGGAGGTTAAGGGGAGATTTACCTCAAAATCCATTTCTTCGAACCGATAAAAGAAAATATTTTTTTTTGATGAACAACTAATTTATCTTAATTTTTGGGAAAAAAAAAAAAAAATTTTCCCGAAAAAAATCATACCCAGGATCCGGTTCCGATACGGCTTCGATACGACTTGGCTTCGGCTCCGGATCCGACTTAAGGTTTCTACACTATTTGAACATTGCTCAGCACTTCTGAAATAAATTTTTCACCTAAAAAAATATTTTCTGAAGAAAATTCATACCCCCGAACGGATCCGGATCCGATCCGGCTCTGACTGGCTTCGGCCCGATCCGGCTAAGGTTTCTGCCCTATTTGATATTGCTCGGCACGTCTTCTGACAATAATTTTTCCAAAAATATTTGAAAAAAATTCATACCCAGATTCCGGCCGGCTCCGGCTCCAGCTCCGGCTCCGGCTCCGGATCCGGCCCGGCTCCGGATCCGATCCGGCCCGGTTATGACTTTAGCTTCTGCTCCGATCCGACTAAGGTTTTTGGTAATCATTTGATAACTGTTCAGCACGCCTTCTGGCAATAAATTTTTCACCTAAAAATATTTTGAAAAATTTCCTAATTAGTTCCGGGCCCGGCCTGCTCTGCCTCCCGGCTCCGGCCTGGCTCCGGTCTGGCTCCGCCCGGTTATTCTGAAACCACTGGCTTCGACTCCGACTGGATCCGACTAAGGACTCTGCACTACGGAAAATTATTTAGCATGTTTTCTAAAAGTCAAATTTTTCATCAAAAATTATGCTTTGAAAAAAATTATACCAGATCTAAGCTCCCACAATTTGGCACCAGTATCAGCCTTGCCTCCTGGTTCAAGCCCATTTCACTCCATTTATTTGACTGAGTAAAACCGAAGAATGGGTGAGAGGTTGAGATTATGGAAAAAAATAGATTTTCTATAATATAAATAAAACTTTTTTTTTAACCTAAGCCAACCTGGAATTACAATTTTGACTGGAATTGAAATTTTTTAGTTCGACACCTCTCTAAATAAATTTCAGTATCTAAAAAACCATTTAGAATTTTAAAAAAATAATTACGCCATGATGTTCAGGAGGAACATTTAATAATCTAGATAATAAAAAAAAAATTGTAAAATTTGATCACTTACTCTTTGATAGTACAGGCCAAAGTTGATTCATGTAGGTTAGGTCGAAATTTATTGCATCGTCGATCGATATAGGTTAAGTTGAGTTTTACTGCATCGTCGATCCATATAAGTTAGATTGCGTTTTACTGCCCTCTAAGTTCAGGTTATGATATGTTATGTTATGTTATGTATATACAGAATCTATATATTGAAAAAAACTAAACAATTCGGAACGTATTTTATGCAAAAACATTATTTTTTACCGCGACCTAAATTCTTCAAGCAATAGCACTAAAACTTGTCGGCTTTTCTTCATGTAAAATGAGCGTTTTTGCTTACTTTATTATTAATCTTTTAATATTTTCACATTTCATATCTTTCTCATCAGCATCTTAATTAATTTAATCATATAATAACAATACAAGATAAAAAAAGGTTAAAAAAAGATATTTATCGTAAATTAAGAAACTCAAAGGTATTTGATATATATATATATATATATATATATATATATATATATATATATATATATATATATATATATATATATATATATATATATATAAAGATAGATATATATATATATAAAGAGAGAGAGAGAGAGATCGAGAGAGAGAGAGAGAGAGAGAGAGAGAGAGAGAGACATAAACAAACTGGTACTGTTAATACTTATATGCGTTATCGTCTTGAGAGTAATTAATTCAACATTCTATATCCCTTTTAGGGTATATATATATATATATATATATATATATATATATATATATATATATATATATATATATATATATATATATATATATATATATATATATATATATATATAAAGATATTGATATATATATATATATATATATATATATATATATATATATATATATATATATATATATATATATATATATATATATATATATATATATATATATATATATATATATATATATATATATATATATATATATATATATATATAGTTATATATATATATATATATATATGTATATATATATATATATATATATATATATATATATATATATATATATATATATATAAATATATATATATATATATATTTTATTTTTATAATATATATATTTAGTTATATATATATATATATATATATATATATATATATATATATATATATATATATATATATATATATATATATATATATATATATATGTATGTATGTATGTATATATATATATATATATATATATAGTATATATATATATATATATCTATATATATATATAGAAAGATATATATATATATATATATATATATATATATATATATATATATATAAACAAAGAACATAATGGGATGATTAAGAAATCACTGCCTTCTCCGGGATTGAATTAATACCTTCCTTCTCAAATCTTCAAAGCAGATTAGAAGAGGATCAATTCCCATTTCATATATTCACAAACGTCCCCATGAATTTATATATTTTTTGCTCCTCCGAAACATAAGACCTTTCCTTTTTATTTCTTTTCTATATAACCAAGAACCTATTTTTGTTCTAGACCCACGTGTTAGCCCTTAGAGAAATTTATAATAAAAGCGCTATTCAGAACTTCCGAACACTTTTCTAGGCTCCATCTACATTGCGGAGAAGGACATAACTATTCACATTGGCTTGCTTAAGATTAAGATTTTTCACTTCATTTGAGCGCTACTTCATGCCCACAAAACACGATTTTTTGGGAACCCAAACTCACGTTTTGAAGCTACTTGTATTACTACTCACCAAGAAAACTGAAGTAATTATCTCATATTTTACGTGTAGTGGTTTCATAAAAGTTTCATTATTTTTTTCCTAATTTTTTTATAGGAGTTTTACACGAGTATTAATATTTGTGATTTTTATTTCATAAACATATATTACCGTTCACATAATTTTTGAAGGAGTCGATAATAATTTTGGGAAGTTATTTGATCCCTTGACCCCAAACGGCAGTAATTTAATTAATACTATTATTATTTTTTCACTAGGATGGTAATTAGTATTACCATTATTGTTAGTGTATTTTTTTATTAACTAGTAGCATTAATTTGTAATCTTATTGAAATTTCACATAAAATCCTAAAAAAGGCAGGGCAAACTTTTGATTTATTATTATTTTAGGTCTCCTATAACAAGTTCAATATTAATTTAAAATTTTTCTGTTATTGCTATAATTATTTTTTGGATTATTATTAAAATTCCTATTTGATTCCTTCCTGACTGACTTGACTTGAACTGATGTGAGTTCTCTCTCCTCTCTCTCTCTCTCTCTCTTCTCTCTCACACACACACACACACACACACACACACTCACTCTCACTCCCTCTCATTCTCTCTCTCTCTCTCTCTCTCTCTCTGACTGACTGACTAACTGACAAGCAGACTCTCTCTCTCTCTCTCCTCTCTCTCTCTCTCTTCTCTCTCTCTCTCTCTCTCTTTCTGACTGACTGACTGACTGACAAAAAGACTCTCCCTCGCTCTCTCTTCCTCATATACTCACACTCTCTCTCTCACATTCTCTCACTATCTTTTTCACTCTCTCTCTATCTCTCTCTGACTGACTATCTGACAAGCCGACCCTCTCTCTCTCTTTCTCTCTAATTCTCTAATTGACTGATAAATAGACTCCCTCTCTCTTTCACTCTCTCTCACACTATCTCTCTCTCCCACTCTCACTCTCACTTTCTCTCTCTCACTCTCTCTCTCTCACATTTCTCACTCTCTCTCTATCTCTCTCTGATTGGCTGACTAATTGAGAAGCACATTCTCTCTCTCCCTCTCTCTCTCTATCTATCTCTCTCTCTCTCTCACACACACACTCTCTCTCTCTCTCTCGGACTGACAGACTAGACAAACAGACCCTCTCTCTCACTCTTTCTCTCTGACTGAAACACTCCCTCTCTCACCCTCTCTCTCTGACCGACTGACAGACTGACAAACAAATTCTCTCTCTCACACTCTCTCCCTCTCTCTCTTACTAACTGACTTATGACATATTGTCGAACAAACTTACTCTCTCTCTCTTCTCTCTCTCTATCTGACTGACTGAGAGACTGATAGACATACTCTCTCTCTCCCCTTCTCCCTCTCTCATTCTCTCACACTCTCTATCTATCTCTCTACTCTTTCTAGCTCTCTCTGAATTGATTGAGGATCGAATGTTATGACCTCTCTCTCATTTCCTCTCTCCTGACTGACAAACAGACTCTCTCTCTCTCTATCTCTCTCTCTCTCTCTCTCTCTCTCTCTGACTGACTGACTGTTCTAATTAACGTCTGACTGACTGACAGAATGAAAACAAACTATCTTCTCTCTTTTCTACCCTCTCTCACCTTTCTCTCTATCTCTCTTTTCCACTCTCTCTCATTCTTTCTATCTCTTAACTGACTGAAAAAAATGCACAAGACTCTCTCTCTTTCCTCTCTCTCTCGCACACACACTCTCTCAATTTCTCAACTGACTTGACTTGACTAACATACTCAATTCTCACTCTCTCTCAGACTGAATTTGATGCAGACTGACAAACGACTCTTCCTATCTCTCTCTTTTCTCTGACTGACTGACCGACTGTCAATGATTGGGTTAAATCCTCTTCTCTCTCTCTCACCATTAGACTGACAAATAGACTTCCTCATTCCTCTTCTTCGACTGACTGGCTGACTGTTGGAATGGTTAACAAATCTCTTTTCTCTCCTCTCACTATCTCACTTGATCTCTCTCTCTGTTGATCTCTCTCCCTATCTCTCACTGCCTCTCTATCTGTCACTCTCTCACTTTCTTCTACTAGATCTCTCTATCTCTTTCTCATTTCTCAACTTGTTTCACTCTCTCTCACTCTAGCTCCATCTCTCTTAACTGACTGATAAAACTTGACAAGCAGTTCCTTTATCTTCATTCTACCCCTCTCTCTCACTCTCTCTCTCCTCCCTCTCTTTCTGACAGACAGACTCTCTCCCTCTCTCTCTCCACACTCTCTCTCTCTGACTGGACTGGACAAACTGACTAACAAACTGGGACAAATAGACTCACTCTCTCTCTCTGACTGACTGACAACAGACTCCTCTTCACTTTCTCTGACTGACTGACAAACTGACAGAATGACAAACTCCTCTCTCTCTCTCTCTCTCTCTCTCTTCTCTCTCTCTCTCTCTCTTCTCTCTCTCTCTTTTGACACTAATTAGCTGACAGACTGACAAATAGTCTCTCTCTCTCTCTCAAAAAAATCTCTCTCTCTCTCTCTCTCTCTCTGACTGACTGACTGACTGACTGACTGACTGACTGATTCGACTGGATCTGACTGAATTGACTAATAGATAAGCAAACAGACTCCTTTTCTCTCACTCTCTCTCACTTCTCCCTCTCTGTCTGACAGACTTGCAACAGAGTCTCTCTCTCTTCTCTATATGCACATTTTTTATCCTTGCTATCTATCTACTTATCTATCTATCTATCTATCTATCTATCTATCTATCTATCTATCTATCTATCTATCTATCTATCTATCTATCTATCTATCTATCTATCTAAGTTTTTGACTATCTATCTATCTATCTATCTATCTATATATCTATCTATCTATCTATCTATCTATCTATCTATCTATCTATCTATCTATCTATCTATCTATCTATCTATCTATCTATCATCTATCTATCTATCTATCTTTGAAGTGAATCGTTAAGTGAATGTTAGTATCGTTAATAATGGAAGTTAATGACTTACTATGTTATGTGACAACAGCTTTAAATGTGATTAATAATGATACTATTGTTATGACCTGCATTGCTTTTTATGGTTCATTTAATATCAAGGATGCTAAACAGAGACTTTCGAATTTATTAGGAGAAGAAATAAAAGGGAGAAGAGGAGATGATAGGTTAAGAGGTGATATGCAGGATATTTTGGACTTTGTCGTAATTTATTTTAAATTACTTCATTTGCCACTTGTGGCCAGTTTTCCTTTTGGGTTTGATGACTGGATTCGCGAGTGGTTGATTTGCAATCGTGATCAAGGGAATTGTGAATGCATTAGTCATCGCTATTTCCTTTTAAAATTTTGTAAATAATAATCTTAATAATCATTTATATATAAAAATTAAAATTAAAATTGCTCTGAGAGTCGGTGCAAATTTGCACCGAGAAATTTCAGATTTCAATACCGTACTTTGATAAAGGCTCATAAAAGTAAAGTATCCCTTATAATTGGGCTACGCCCTTGGAATTCACAATATTGATTCATTTAATAATAAATAGTAAAAGTCCCAAGTTTGGGACCCCTGGGTTACCTGTAACCCCAAAAATGGGGTTAGGGGCTGGAGACCCCCCCCATATCATTTTTTGTTAAAAATTTCACCGGATTCTTCTTATTCATGTCAAAAACTATTATTGTACCAATTTTCAGCCAAAAATAATGTATATTTCAATATATATATATAAGGTATATATATATATAATTAACTTCTTCCTTCCACAAAATTGAGAAAAATGAAACGGATACAAAAAAACCGGTTTACATTTAAATTCCCTTTGACAACATTTTGGATTTTCAAACTTCCCTTAATTATAGTAAAGATATAGGACTGTATTTTGACAAAGTCTGACATCGATCAAAGTCATAATTACATAATTATAAACATATCGAATTACCTGTCAAAAATAGGCCTTCGATTTTGAGAATTTCATTTTTTGAAAGTTTTCCTTCCACCTCTTCGTTGACCAGGTGCTCCAAGGTTGCCGGAGGGTGTCAATATTTCAAATTGACCCCAACACCCTAACCTTTCATTTGTATAATTGTCATTGACCTCCTTTAATAGAAAGGTCAAGTTTTGACCCCTGTTGACATTTCATTTTTTCTACATTGAAATTATAACATATTTCAACTCACAGTCGTCCTAGAAAAATAAAATTTACATCAAATTAATCAGAAAACCATACAGAATCTGATAGTTATTGTTAAAATTGTTAATTATCTTTAATTAAAAAATTACAATTATTATGTAATTTCTCTGAGAATAAACATATCTAGTTGACAACATGTGATTGTTGCTAAAAGTTTCCGTTGTAAACTTCTAATGATTTTTACATTAAATCTATAGTAGTTCGTTCAACAAATTTATTTATTTATTATATAGTTTTAATTTTGCTATCTTTTTGATAATAAATTTATTATTTAAACGTTAATAATTAAAATTGGGATTTATTTAATTAATTGCTAATCGTCAACCGCTCGGCATTTTTCTCGTGGACTATAAAGCGACGATCGTAGCTGAGTGAGCTCATATCTTAATTACTGCACTTACGATCGATTCTGTCCTTAATTTGTATCCCGAATCGAATCAGATTTTCTGCAAGATCATTTATAATGCAGTTCGAGTAATTTAATATTTTATGATGAAGCTTGTTCCTCTAATGAGCTTCCCCCACCATTTTAGAGGTTCAGCGCTGTTTTTGGAAGCGTCTTACCGATGTTTAAGTCAGGGCTGTTGAATGCTTTTTTTTTGTAAATTCACAGCGGCACCATTGAAATTTTCCTTCCGTTAAACAGTGATTTTTAGGAAATTTGTGTAGATATGTCATTCAAGCCTTCTGGACAAACTGATAGGACCCCACTAATGGCTATCCAGCCCCCCTTCTCTCCTATTTCAGATATAGTGTGGTGCGTTTCAGTTTTGATTCGTTTATATTTTAATTTTTGATAAGTGTTTTAATGTTGTGTATCAAATCAGTCTCTTCTTGTTGAATTATTCAGTTAGAATAAGTCACCTTGAAAAGTGGACCCACGAGTTGTTATACAATATTGATACGCTTCTGTTAGAATAGTCCTCAAGGTTGAATTAAAATTCGATTGGCCCACGTTTTTTTAGTCTTTCAGTTTTCATCACTGAATATTAAAAATCCGCGTCAATCACTTTCAACCTACCTCTTTATTTCGTCTTAAATTTTCATGTCCAGTTTTTATTGTAGGTGGAGAAATCTTCGAGGTTTTATCTATCTTTTATTCTCTCTCTCTTTCTCTTCGGTGAAAGCTTAAAAGTATAATATTTACAAACACACTTTGTACCCAACGTGATGTATACTGCCTTTTTGTTTATTTTTTTTGTTACATGCAAACAATAAAACTCAAAAAAGTAAGCAAAAACGCTAAATGGGAGAAATTGAAAGGATAAAAGATTTGGAGAAAATTCAATATAAGAGTAATGCTTAGGAAATTTCAAATTTAAAGATTTGTTTAAAGAATGTTTCATAGAGAAAAAAATCTCGTCGTAGTTGAAATTAGAAATTTCAATTAAAATAAGTAGGTCAGAAATTACTGTATCGTCGCTAAAAAATGAGAATCATTTTTTATTAATATTGAAAATTAAATATAAATTGTAAATGGCATAGAAAATAGAAAGTTAGAAATAATAACTAAAAATCAAAATCTAAATATTTGTCAATATTTCATATGTGAAATCTGCATTTTCAAGAGTTGTCATAAAACCGATTCTTGTTATAAAAATGTTATAGTAACATTCCCCCTTTAAATATTATAAACGAAAATTACTCTTTATATATATATTTATTAAAATATTTATATAAAATTATAAATATTTATTTAGAAATATTAAAAATCGTCTTGATAACTGATCACGTGCCAAAAATTTCGAGTCAAAATGAGACAAAATCAAAAATGCAAATTTTCGATTGTCTTTATTTAAAATATTCAGATTAAATATTTATAAAGCTTAAATCATATATTTTATGGTTTTAAATCATCAATGGATGATATCCATATACATATACACATATACATCCATAAATTTTTTTGCGAAATAATAAAATTAATTAGTTATATATATATATATATATAAGTATATATATATATGTATGGATATCCGCCTGTAGATCTTGTGCAATAAAATTAAATGTTCAAAGTTCAGCGAGTTTTCCGGATTTTGTGTAACTTTCACGCCTCAATTTTCGTGCATGATAAATTGTAACTAGTGGTTTTGGTAAGCTTAGTTTAATCCCGATTGGTGGTGGAGCAAGTTAGTTCCCTTAGACAGAGGCTTTACCTCTGTTTATTAGTAATAATTAGTTTTCCCTCTATTAAACCTTGCTTGTACGTTCTAAATGGTCTCTAGCCTTCTTTGTAAGAACTAGATTCATTGAGGAACAAAAGCAAAGTTATTATCGGAATTCATCTTCTCACTGAAACACTTTTGTGTCTTCAACGAAGATTATTCCTACAAATAATAATTATTATTGGTAATTATTACCATTAATAATAATTATTATTATTATCATTATTTATTGATCATTTATTTAGTCCATTTATGTTTTGTTTCTTATTATTATTATTACTATTAATAATAATTATTATTATTATTATTATTATTATTATTATTATTATTATTATTATTATTATTATTATTATTATTATTATTATTATTATTATTATTATTATTATTATTGTTATTATTATTATTATTATTATTATTATTATTATTATCACAATAAATATTGTTGTTATTATTGTCATCATCTTCGGAACTTGACTAGAGTTTTTTTCATCTCTGTCCACTTTCGAAGATATAAAAATTATACTACATGTTCGATAACGTGGTTACACATATTCGGAAATTCAGAAATAACTTCGTAATGAAAATTTTATAATTTCAAATATTAAAGCGACTTCTATATAAAATAAACTCAATAAACTTTCAACAACTATAGAAAATAAATTTCAATTAAATTTAATATACGATAAAACTTTTTCGTCCCCAAATTCATCATAAATAAAAACTCGGTTCTTTTATGAGCATTCGGTCTATATAGCAGTAGCTATAGAGTCAATAATTATTTTTCATTCGTTTGTATATATATATATTAATTACTCTGGTCCACACGAGGCCCACCGAGTATATATATATACAAAATTTATATTCCACTATTCATTGGCCACTTCTAAACTAATCAAGCGAAAGTGGTACCGCGCCAGAGATTTGTTTGGAAGTGGGAATAAATGTAGATTGGTGATCTGGTCTTCATTAGCCCAGCTAACTGGGACTGGGTCACTAATCCCCACAGACTTAATTCATTCTGCTAAACATCAGAATAAAGATTTGCCTAAATTTGTTGCAGAGTCATATAGATCACTCCCACCAGCAAGTGGTTTTGAAATTATTGGTGGAGAATTAATCAATTTAATTGATGAAGTCACAAAACTGAGAGAGGAAATTAATCACTTGAAAAATCAAAGATTAAAAGATAATAAACTAGCATCTGATATGGTTAGTATTAAAGAAAACTTATTTGAAATTAAAAATGATATAAGGAAACTTAATGAGATAAACGATAAAGATATAAAAATTTCCGGAAGTTGTACTTCGAATGATGAACTTTTAGATCATAATTTAATACTACCTTCAGCACCTCCTGCTTCCCAAATGGATTTAAGCATTGATTCTGAAGAAGTTACTGCTTTAAAAAAATCAAACGTAAATGAAATTATGTTTAAGAAAAGTTGGGCAGAAATTACTTCAAATTCTCTAAATGATCGTCAATTGGAAGATGATAAATATGAAAAAACAAAAAAATTGGTTTCTAAGGAGACGAATGATCGTCAATTTGAAGACGATATATTTGAGAAATCAAAAGATGATATGTTTACTATTGTGATGTCTCGAAAAAAGAGTAAACAAATAATTTATGGAACTAAAAATTCAAAACCTAATGATAACTTGAGAAGTGCCAAAAGGTTAATGGAATTTTATATTGGTAGATGTGCTTTAAGTGTTAAAAATATTCACTTAGAAGAATTTGTCAAAGATAATTTGGACATAGATTGGTTAAATGTCGAAGAGTTGAATTGCAGGAATCCCTACTCTAAATCCTTTAAAATTACAATTGATGAAGGATTTAAGGAAAAACTTTTAAACGAAGACTTCTGGCCTGCGGGAATAATATGCAGAAAATTTTTTACTAACAGGAAGAAAGGCAACAAAATGATGTTTTAAAGGTTTTAAACATATTATTCTATTAATATTTATATACTATTAATTTTTAAATGTTTTGTTTTACTTTTTAATTTTTGTTTTTACTTCTAAATAATGTACTATGTTTACGAAATAAAGAAATAAAGACTAAAAGACTATCTATCTATCTATCTATCTATCTATCTATCTATCTATCTATCTATCTATCTATCTATCTATCTATCTATCTATCTACCTTACATTATCATGATTAAAATGTTTGAAATATTTTTGAAAGATTCGAAAAATTTGCTCAATATAATTAGATATTGAAACCAAAATTATTACTGCTCAGTCAACAGGTTTGAATCCTTTTGTTATACCATATGTACTAGATATTGAAATTATCTCTTTGGGGCTCAGCTTTATCTGTTAATTTTGTTAAAAATAATTTTCCCACAATCGTCTATTAATTTACTTGACACTACAAAGTTTGTAAATAATTTAACTTTATTAATATTTATTATTATTATTATTATTATTATTATTATTATGATAATTACCATTTATTATTATTATTATTATTATTATTATTATTATTATTATTATTATTATTATTATTATTATTATTATTATTATTATTATTATTATTATTATTATTATTATTATTATCATTATTATTATTATTATTATTATTATTATTATTATTATTATTATTATTATTAGCATTTCAAGATTAAATTATTAGATAATATAATAATTATTATTATAATTACTATTATTATTATTGTAATTTTTATTATTATAAAAATTATTATTTTTATTGCTATTATTATTTTTATTATTGCCATTATTATTATTATTATTATTATTATTATTATTATTATTATTATTATTATTATTATTATTATTATTATTATTATTATTATTATTATTATTATTATTATTATTATTATTATTATTATTTTATTAGATATATTACGGATATACCATGTTCATTGAAAGCAACTCTGATGTTTCACTTTCAAACATAATTCCAGTAGCCTCTGAATATATCTATCCGGACATATTGAAACATCAAAAGACACCTGAACTGAGCCACTTCTCTCTTCTCCACCACAACATCAGAAGCCTTAAACAACATCACAATACTTTTCTGGACTATCTAAGTTACCAAAATATCATAATTGACTGCATAGTACTAACCGAAACATTTCTGAATGAACATAACAACGGGCTATATCCGATCCCAGGATATACTGAAACACATGCTTTTCGATCTAACTTTACTTAAAAAATGATATCCTTACATCCCATGAAGTCATAATTTCACTTGTCAACTCACACATAGAGGCACTAGCAACTCGCGTAAAAATAAAATCGAATCAACTAATTGTAATGGGAGTCTATCGACCCCCAAATTCATCTAAAACAGAGTTCATAAATGCTCTCAAAGAAATTATCAAAACACACTTTCTTAATTCTAAAGTAATAATTGCGGTGATTTTAACATTGATCTATCCAACGAGAACATTGCTAATCGGGCAAACTCTCTCTCAAACTTAATGTTATCAAATGGTTTCGTCAACTACATAACGCTACCTACACGTCCAAACAACGTCGAAAATAGATGTCCGTCCTTAATAGATCATATCTGGGGGAACCTAAACTGGAACGTTAAAACCTTCGTAATAAAAAGTGATATGTCCGATCACTTTCCATGTCTTGCAAAATTTGCTATTAATAAAACTCAAAATTTCACCACCATAAAATACAGACTAGAT
>JABUQX010143117.1:10000-17500 GCA_015478945.1 Trachelipus rathkii | reverse complement strand
ATGTTAATATAAAAAGGGAATATGTTAAATAATAATATCAGAATACTAGAAGAGTCAGAGAGATAGGGAGATATGAAGGAGCATAAAAGGGCAGAGGAGACCCTAAAAAAAGATGGGGCAGATGATCAAAGAAAGACACAAGAGGGTGGGAATCAAAGAAGAAGGACAATGTGAGAAACCACTCTCTATGCGATAGAATGGAAAATAAAACTGGCCACACATAGACGAAATTATATTTTAAATCACAAATGTTAGCTATGATAAAGAAGTTAAAAGAAAAGTCAGCAAAGAGAGAGTATGATTAACTCTGAAGTGAGGGCAAAGGGAAGATATTTTGTGAATCAGCAAAATCATAGATGACTCAGATAAAGTGTGCAATATCAATATATAAGGTGAAATTTTAGTGGGAGATCAACAGACGTTATATAATAACACTGAGAACCTGTTAAATTAAACTGAGTAGAAAGGGGGATGTAGAGAAGATAAAAGCTGAATGAGTGTGATGATGAGATGTGAGTGAGATCTTGTGAGATAATAAAGATAAAAGATGGGACATTATAGTAAGTAATAAAAAGAGTTAATGATATGCTGACATATGTGGCAAAAGCTTATATATTCAAACAGATTTGTATCACAAGAACAATTTGCAAGACTAATTATGGAGAAATTATGGAATGGTTGAGAGAACCTGAGCCAAACATGGTGTGCTGTTTTTCAGCTACAATGTGTTGAGAAATATATTTAATGTAAAGAGAAAGGTAGATGAGATAAGTGATATAGGAGATTTGAACGTATATTTAAGTGATGGAGCGAAGACGGAGGATAGCTGAGAGAGGCATGGTTCTGTTTTAAGGACAGTTGAGATTGGTCTGAACTGTTACACAGAAAAGACTGAGATCAGCGGTGGCTTAGGCAGTGGTGTTTCTTTTCAAAACAATTTTCTCCGGGGGGGCTTTACAGAGATTCGGGGGGCACATAAATATAACATAATTTACATAAAAATAAAGGATAATGATATTCTTGTCTCTTGTCAGCTAATCTTAGTCTTATTAGATACTGTCTTACTGAAATAGTAAATATCCGAAATATAACCAAATCTTTACTTGCAAAAATATAGCAATCTATTTGTGAAATTTATTGGGAAGTTAGATAAATAAAAAAACATAAGGGTACGAAAACATTATTATGAGAGAATATTATAATTAATATATATATATATATATATATATATATATATAGCTATATGATATATTATATATATATATATATATATATATATATTATATATATATAATATATATATATTATATATATATATGATATATATATATATATATATTATTATTTCATATATATATATTGTATATATATATATATATATATATATATATATATATATATATATATATATATATATATATTATATATATATATATATGTATATATATGTAATAAAGATTTATAAATATAACTTTTCAAATATAAAATGACCTTTGGTAAAAAAATTTAAATATATTATGAGAGAGAGATATAAGAGGTTATATATATATATATATATATATATATATATATATATATATATATATATATATATATATATATGACATATATATACATACACTTCTGGTAGCCTGTATCCCTGACTAGCATTTAAAGTAAGTTAGGGCATGAAGAAGTAAGTTGAAGGAACTACACTGACTGAGTTTCGTTTACTGTTAAGCTCAATGTTTTTTTGAAAACTCTCAGCTAATTTTCGCAGATCTCTTCTTGATGCTAATACCACACGCATGGTAGTTTTGGCAGCATTTATTTTCTATCTACGTTAGTATTTGTCCATAGTAGACTGAACTATATTTTGAACCTGAGGCTATCGTTACAGGAATGATGTTAAAAGATTGTGAGTTTTATAACTTCACGATTCAACCGCTTCCAGATTTGACAATAACATCAATAAATGATTGCTTTGCTATAATCTGATATAAAAATGCAGATCAGGTCAAGAAAATAATTTTCCCGCACAAGATCGAAATCTGTCACAAAAATTTTCTAACTTAAATATCCGGTAAATTTGTTAATGACTGAAACGTCTCAAAGACTAACAAATATCATTATATCAATTGATTTGTCGTTGAACCTTTCTTCAATTTCTTCGATTAAGATTATCGCGCATATTAACCCCTTTGAATGCATTTTTCATTCCTAATGGTAATCAGCACTCAGATGCAAACTCCACATTGATTTCAATAACTGAACGTTTTGTAATACCATGACTGTTTCACACTGATTGCGGAATATTTGGTGAAAAGTACTTGGTCTCAGTGCAACAGTGGATGACTTTGGCCATACTAAAGTTCTTTCGCAAAATAATAAGTAAGATAGACAGAGAGTGCACTAAGAGTTCATTCAATACAGAAATAATAGGCACATAGAAACTTTAGGCTCTTGGCTTCAAGATGCCCCTGCAGCAATTGGTAATGTCCTTTCTTCAGATGATGTCAGTGCTCATCTAAATTGACTTTTTTTTAAGCCCTTAAATATTGAGCATTCACTATCTTCCACTGATGATAAACCCATCTCACTAATGCATTTCTTAATCTATACTGGATCATGATTAATAATTAACAACAGCGCAAAATATTTTTTTTGAAGATTTGCCAAACAGTTTGTAAATGTCTTTCAAATATAAAACTTTAACTTTGATTTTTTTTCTGCAGGAGGCTGCTGCCAGGGACAATATAGGGCCTATGTGTTTTACAGTGTATATAGAGAACTTCTTGTTTGCCTTTTCTGAAAGCCTTTTTCTTACACCTCCAACTTTTCCAGCCATATTAGAAGAACCATCAAATCCAAAAGCAATAATGTTGTCATAATTTAAATCAAGACTAAATAGTTCTTATATATAGTATTTGCAATACTTTCTGCTTTTCCATTGGGTATTTTAACAATTGACAAGAACATTTCTACGGGATTTATCCTCCTGTCTTACTTCTAAAGATAAGTTTTTCAATGGTTTTTTCAAACTTCTAATCCTTCAAACTGCTCATGATAACAGGAAGTGTTCACCTGGCAAGGTCCTGCTACAATTGACCCTGACATTCCCTGACCTACACCGGTAAGCTATGGCAAGAACCCAATTTGGGACCTGATGGGTCCATTTAGCCTCACCTACCAAAATGCATTATAAATCAATTTAAGTGATTTTGACTGAACAAACACCAAAATGTAGCTTTTTTGCCCTTCTAAAACATAGAATTTCTGGTGTTTTCTGTGTCAGAATAGTCTTTAAGAATTTTCAATTTAAGTGACATTTTTCACTGAACTTCTTGTAGTTTTTCCACTGACTAAAACCTGAATATGCACAGATATGTCTGATGATTTTAAAAATATAATAGCACTTTTGATTTTAGTTGAAGTTCAGCATCCAATTTTCAAACCCATTTTCTTTTTCTTAATTTTTGAAAGTGAAAATTTATGACACGTTTATTTATGATGATTTAAATTTTTCTAAGAGCCATTATTTGAGGATGCAGATTTTACCAATTCATTTTTAAGATGAATGATTGCTCCCAACAACTTTCAAAGTGTATATTTCTTAAATTTAAAAAATTTTTGAGTATACATAAATATTAATATCTAAGTAAAAAGAATGCATCTCACCCCGATTGCATATGTTCTAAAAAATTTCATCTAATTTCTGCTCGTTAGAAAAAAATTATCGCAATTTTTTTTGAACACTTGATGATTGACTATATGTAATTATAACTATTGCATCCCAGATGTTCTAGGGTAATTTTCTTGAATACACTGAGTTTACTAATTAATGGTACAGAGGGGGAAGTGAAGTATGGCTTTTTCACCTTTGGTTTATTCTAATTTTTTTTTCCTGATTTTACATAACTAAACTTTTCCACCTTGATTAAAAAGGTGATGAAAGAATAAGATTATAGATATATATATATATATTATAGATATATATATATAGAAAGAGCAGAGTATATATATATATATATATATATATATATATATATATATATATAGATATATATATGATATATATAAAGGCAAATATATATATATATAGATAAATGCTTGAGTTAATTAAACAGCAGTTCAATTTGTATAGATAAAATAACTTTATTTAATTTCACTACCTGCATTTAGAACTCGGCCCATGAATGGTATACTGAGCAAGTTAAACACCTAACCAATGACAAGCTAAAAAGATAGCGATTTTCAAAAACCTTCAGCAGAGGTCTATTCAATATAGAACAAGGGACCGCCTATGTCAGACAGATACCTTCAGCCACTACCCCGCTGCACTCGGGTCAGTTGGTAACACAGACCCATGTAAGGGACTGAATGATCGGGAGATAATTCTGTGGAGATGTAACACTGTGAATGTTCCAAGGTTCTGAATTTGTATAGACAAAATAACTTTGAGTGAATTTTCAATACTATGATTAGATCCCGGGTCCACGAATTGGTGGCGTTGAGCAAGTAACACTCAACCACATTGACAAGTTAAAAGGATATGCTAATTAAACCAAGAAAGAGTGCTCTTATCAAATAGAATTAAGTGGATCATCATCAGACAGATGGCCTCTTCACACGCATCTGCCAAAATTCTGTCAAAGGTAATAGAGACCTCATGTAAGGAGACCATTTAGATCGGAGTAATTTTGCAGTGGATGTAAATACTGCAATTAAACTGCAATTAATTGAGATAGACAAAATAACCCTGAGTGAATTTTTGACTAATGGTGATGATCCTAACTCACTGAAGGCATGTTTGAGCTGCTACCAAATTTCAACTGTACTGACAAGCTAAAGACACAAGACTCAAAACTACAAAGAGTGTTTGGTCTACAGGAACATGGACTGCCATGTCTGTGCACAGATACTTCAGCCACATCTCCTGCTTGCACTGGGTCAGCAAGACAGAATCAGTGTAAGATAATCACTTTAGACTGAGCAATTGTATGAGATGTAAATACTGCAATAAACCTGCAAACAATTTCATAGATTAAAGAATCTCCTTTGAGTGGAATCAATTTACTAGATTAGATCCTGGTCTCACTAATGGTACAAGAGCAAGCACTGAATTCAACGAATAATGCTAAAAAGACACACTTTTAAATCCAGAAAGAGCAAGCTATCGAATAGGAATATAATCAGCTCATGTCAGATGATACCTTCAGCCACTGGATTTCTGCTGCACTGGTCAAAGTGGCAAATATAACCATAAGAGATCACTTCAGACTGATATACTGGTATGATGTGAATACTGCAATTAAACCTGCAGTTCAATTTAGATAAGAGATAAAATAACCTTTGAGTAATCAATAATAGATTATCCCAATCCTCAATAATGGTATGAGTGTGCTACCACTCAAATCATTTATAAGTTAAAAGATATGTTGACTGAACTCACAAAGAGTTTTATTCAGTAGAATAAGACCGTCAAGGTTAGACAGATACTCCTAAAGCCACACTCTGCTTGCACTGGTCATGGTAAACATTATGAATCATGTGGGCGATAATCAATTGACGAGATAATTTGTATAGATGTAAATACTGGCAATTAAAAACCAGGAGTTCACTTGTATGAGATAAATAACTTCCTTGAGAATTCTTCTGTAATTTTACTGTGTGATTAGATCCTGGTCCATGAGCATGCTGAGCAGTACAAACACTGAACTAAGATGTTAAAAGATACGTGACTTGAAAACTCAAGCAGAGTGGTTTCATTCACAGGGAATATGACCGCCTACACAGGACAGGATACCTCAGCTACGCATTCCGCTGGTACCTCTGGTCAGCAGCATTATAATCACAGAGACCACTGACTGGATATGAATTTTGAGATAGATAACACTGCAATTAAACCAGAATCACTTGTAGATAAAAGAACCCTGAGTGAATTTTCACTACCAGGATTAGATCCCTTGGCCCACGAATGGTATGTTGATGTGCTACCACTGTCCTAATAATAAGTTATAAAAGATTATGTTGACTTAAACCCTACAGAGTGCTTGTCTCCTGGGAAGAGAATTAAGGACCACCTATGGTCAGATTTAGATAATTGCCACATCTCCGCTGCACCTGGTCAATATAACACAGGACCTAGAAGCAGAGATCACTCAGATCTATAATTTGAGGAGAGATGTAATACTGCAACAAACCCTGCAGTTCTAATCAGGCAGATGAAATAACTCCTTGAGTGAATTTACCACTAGATTGATCCTGGTCCTGAATATATGTTTGAGCAAAAGCAACACTTCCACCATGATGTTAAAGATGGCATGCACTTCAAACCTAAGGAAAGAGCAGCTCTATTCACTAGAACATAACCCGCCTATAACAGATTGATACCAGTTATTGTGATACTTGTTGGTAACTGGGTCAAAGGTGAAGAGAGGACCATGTATGGAGACCACTCAGATCGAGATAATCAGAGATAAGATTGGCAATTAACCTGTGTCAATTTAAGATAAAATAACTCTGAGTGAATTCTTCAATACCAGATGATCCTGGTCCTACTTAATTGTATGCTTATATACTGTTCAAACTAATGACAACTTAAAGACATATGACTCTAAAACCCAAGGAAAGAGCAATTATTCTGATGAGAATATAGACCGCCTTCAAGTGTCAGACAGATAATACTTATTAATGCATTCTGCTGGTAATTTGGTCAAAGGTGAACAGACCTCACAGAGATATCACTTTAGATCAAGGTAATTTGTATATATAATACTGCAATAAAAACCGCAGTTCAATTCTATATGGATAAAATAACCTGAGTGAACTTACCAACAGGACAGATTCCGGTCCTCACGACTGGTATGCTGAGTGCTACCACTCAACCACGACAAGCTAAAAAGATACGCGACTTAAAACCTATATTTAGTAAGTGAAGATTCACTCAAGGAGTTATTTTATCTATAATAAATCAACCCATGGTTTGAATTTCGCATTAGATCTGAAAATTATGTTCCTGATCTATATATCTCCTACATGGGTCCTAGGTTACCTTAACTTATGCATGGATATGCGCATTGAGGTATTCTGTCCTGAATATGAAAGGTCCTTGGCTCCTATTAATATATAACTTTTCATAGCTAAGTCATATCTTTAGCTATCGGTTATAGAATGTCAAGATACCTATCTTGGAGGACCTAGACTAATCCTGGTATAAGATTCAATTCATGGAGTTATTTCTATTCACGCCAACTGAATCAGCGGTTTAATTGCGCATTTAAGACTAGAAAGCACTATATCTGACTAGAAAGCGGCTCCTTTAACATAGTCTGTGTTACCTTTAATCTGATAAGGAGATGTGGCTGGGAGTGGCATCTGTCCTTGAATATAGTAATCTTACTTGATAATGAGAGCACCTTTCATAGTTGGTGCCTGCATTTTTTTGTTGGTTGTGGTTGGAGTGGTAGCTAAGTCGGCATGCGTATGCTGAGGATATTCTCGTTTGCACGAGCATTAAGA
>JABUQX010143117.1:0-2500 GCA_015478945.1 Trachelipus rathkii | reverse complement strand
AACCATAATACAAAACCAATGAATTTGGTCGATCTGTTATACTTGGAACATTTAGGTTATTTATGGTAGTTTTTTTTTTTATTTATATATATATTATATATATATATATATATATATATATATATATATATATATATATATATATATATATATATATTTTTATGTGTATTTTTTTTTTATAAAAAACATATATATATATATATATATATATATATATATATATATATAAAAACACTGGTGATATATTACTTGTATTGAAGCTTCAGTTTTCTCTCTTTTTGTAGAAAGTACCGTATTGCTTCATCATACAGAATTTCTTTTTCGCATAATGAGACTAGTAGCTCTTTTTCAATTGACATCCTTGCCAAATCATTTAATCTTTCATCGCTCATCGTGGTTCTTAGATAAGATTTAATTCTTTTAAGGCAAGAAAAAGATCTCTCAACACTGCTGGAGGTTACAGAAAGAGTTGACATCAATGTAGCTAGACGAAACACCTGATCAAATGAACTACTGATATCAAGTTCTTTAATTTTTTTGAGGAGAATATTTTGGCTTACATTTAGCTCATCGCTATTCCATAAAACTTTTAGTTCACTACACAGCTTTTCTTTTTCAAAAATGGGGTAGCTCTCTATTAATGAATTTATAAGAATATTCGGAAATCGTCGCCTATAGTTTATGAATTCATTATTATCTAAAAGTGCAAAGAAATTCAATTTGTCAAAATCGTTAAATCTGCTTTCTATTTGTGTAGTAACATGGTCCAGAACACTATAAAACAAGCCTTTCCATTTATTCTTGTCATAACCTCTCTTATCTTTTGGCTCCCCGCAAATTTTAACAGCTCTTTCGTAAACAGAGCCAAAAGCTTCATCTGACCTAAGGTTAGATAATTTTACAGATACTTCCATTATATATTTATTTGCTGTAGGTATGTTTGAGTGCTTTGCTTGGAGAATACTAAATAAAAATCCACATATATCAAAAATTCGACTATAAACACACAATAAAAATACGAACGAAAATTCCGAAAGTATATATTTTAAGCCATTTGCAAGCGTAACTGCTTCATAGTCGTTATGCCATTCAGATACGGCATCAAAAACTTTGATAAGAACTTCGTACAATTCTAAAATTACACTAACCGCGCGCTCTTTGAAATTCCATCGAGTTTCTGATGGAGCAATAGGTTTTTTAAAGTTTCCGCCCAGATTTGATTTCTTATAAGTTTCCTGTAATAATGTCATCCGTTTGGGCGATTTACTAAAAAACGCATGAAATGAATTCAAATGAGAAAAAATCGCTTTACTTCAGGTATCTTTGTTCCGTTTAGCAAAATTAATTGCAGTCTGTGAGCATAACAGTGAGTAAAAAACGCCATTGGATATATTGCCATAATTCTTGTTTTCACTCCTGAAATATCGCCCGCCATGACTGATGCTCCGTCGTAGGTTTGTCCAACTAATTTTGATCGTACCTCATTAAAATTTTCCACGACTTTAGACACTATATTTGTAATAGCTTCAGCTCCTCTGTCTTCAGACACTGGAAAAAAACAATAAATCTTTCTTGAATGTCGCACTTCTCGTCCACATAACGAATAATTATGGATAGATGTTCAGCTACAGATTTATCCATTGTTTCGTCCACTTGAATTGAGAAAAACATAGCACTGTTTATTTCTGTTGTAATATGATCATTGAGAACTTTACTCACGCATGAAATTAGATCATTCTGAATATCAGGTGATGTACCTTGAAAAGATCCAGAGCAGTGAAAACCTTCCTTAAGCCTACAATCGTACTTTTTAAGGAGAGAAAGAAGTTCAACATAATTACCTTTATTTAAAGAAGAGGAACTTTCATTGTGTCCTCTGAATGACAATTCTTGTTTACCAAGAAAAATTACACAGTCTATTAGCCTTTTCATAATCTGGCGATTTTCGTCAACTTCTTCGTTATGTTTTTTAATAAGCGTTTTATGAGATTCACTTAAAGCCTGATCAATATTGTATTTTCCAAAATTACTATATTTTAAGGTACATTCTAAATGTCTTTGAGATGCTTCATGTTTTTTGCATGCTCTACTCAAATTTTTCATATCAGAAAAACCTTCTTTTCCCCAAGCGTCTTTGACTGAATTATTGCTAAAAAATAAACATGGCCAGCAATATAACTTCTGTCTTATAGGACACCCCGTTAACAATATTTTTTTTGGAACCATTCATGACAGAAACTCCGATTTCCATTTTTGCCTTTATTAATTATCTGCAAATTTGGTGTTGGCCTTCCACATTTTTTAATTTGCATTTGTTCTTCGTAACTAAGATCTCTAAAGTTTGTTTTTAATAAATAATCAACATTTGATTCCATCTCCATCTAATATTAATAACAAAAATAATTCTAAATCATGTAACACAACACATCTAGAATAATTCTAAACAGAAGGAGCAAAAGAAAATCACATCCACATTCAAAATAGTTGAAAATGCGACTGA
>JABUQX010143116.1:0-27391 GCA_015478945.1 Trachelipus rathkii | reverse complement strand
CAGAAGAATTAATACCAGATTATAGGAGATTGATTCAGAAGATGAAAGCTAGTGGAAGAAGGTACATGATTTCTGGGATTTTTTACCTAGGTTAAGTGCAGGTCAGGAATGGGGAAGTAGGGCTTTAGGTAAATGAAAGGGTTAGGAAAAATGTTTTCAGAAAATATTAGGTTTTTGGATTTGTGGAAAGAATTTCTGGATAAAGATCTTTTTGCAGCAGATGGAGTTCCCTTAAGTCGTAAAGGTGTTGGGCTTTTCAGTACCATTTTGGAGACTTGTTTAGCAAAAAACTAGGAAAGGGTGATGGGCCAAATCTGGATACAAATAATAGCAAGGTAACTGTAATAGTGGTGAGATAAAAAAAAAAGCTAGTGTTGTTACAGGTTCAAATAAGGATGATAGCAATAAAAGTAACAGCATTTCGAATATCAAATGCTTCAACACAAATGCTTATAGCCTTAGAAATAAAAAAGATAAGCTGATTAGTTATACCATCAATGAGAATCTAGACATTATTTGCATAACTGAGGCATGGGTTAATGAAGAATTATATGGAAACTCCTTTCAGGAATACAAAATGCATGGATATTCACTTTATTTATACCAGCGTAGAGGAAAGAAGGGTGGGGGTGTGGTGATTTATATTTAAAGTATGTATGCTCTGTGTGATAACTGTGGGACTGTGAGAGATGAATATGTGAATAGCTGCCCTGTCTGTGTTGTGAATACAGAGAATGTGTTGCTAAGGAAGGAGATTAAAAGACTGAGTGAAAATATGAATGAATTGAAAGAAGATTAATTTCCAGATACCCACATTTTTTTGAAAAATAACCTTAATATTGTTAGTGTCATAGAGCAAGAAGCATAGATTATTTTCAAAGCAGATAAAAAACAGAATGTATTACAACATCCTTTCAAGATATTTAAGGCAGAAAAGTGGAACAACTAGGTAAGATAGGGGACTATATGTTTTATAGTTCAAAATATAAAGTGAGGCATTAGGAAACAATATTTAGGAATTTGATGGAGCAATTGAGATCAAATAACCTTTTACTTGTACATGCTGAAATATCTATAAAATACATATTTATACCTTAGCATATTCATTGTGTACAGTGATGACAAAAATTTCTCAAAATACCATATTTATTTACAGAAATTGATGGGAAACAGTCAGTTCAATCATGCACGAAAGAGTTTACCGAACCACCAGCTACTGATAGGGGTCACAAGATGTATACTGGATTCTTTAAATGAATGAAGCATTTAAAATGCTCTCATCCAGACATTGCTGGAATTGTTAAAAAGAAAGGTGAAGCAAAAGCTGTTCAGGATAAACCTTTATTTCCAAAAACTCAGACTAAAGTGGATACTTTTTTCAATTGCCAAAAACTTGTTCCGTCTATGTCAAGTGAAAAAGTCAAAATACAATTGATTATAATGGTTGCTAAAGATAGTGACCCATTAGGGTTAGGGTTTTTGCAAGACCAGGGTTTAAAGCACTGTGTGGAGACATGGCTTCGAAACTGGAAGTCCTTTTAGACAATAAAATATTCGTAAAATAGTTCTAGAAAAGTGGATATGCAAAAAAAATATACTTAAAAATTGCTTCATGCATTTAAAAGGGATGTTTCGCAATGGAAAAGCTAAATTATTTTGCTATTAATATTAGATATGTGGACGAAGATAAAAACAATATTACTAAAACGTTAGCAGTAAAAGATACCAAATCACAACATTTCAGCTAATAAATCCAAGAACTTGTTATTGACGTTTTAAAAGAATTCGAAATATTATGAGGGAAGTAATTGGCTTAGTCACGGAAAATGCATCAAACATGATCAGTACCAGTGAAAAATTTAATAAGGACAATGAGGATGAGGAACAGGAAGCTGTGAAATGTGATACTGATTTTATTGTATGTCAAAACAAAGAAGTAATAGTTGTTTTCAGAATGAACTTGATAAAACTATGTTAAGACTGTTCCAATGACGTTAACATTGCACACATGAGTGTGGAGTTCATACTTAATGTTAGCAGTGCGTGATTGTCTATGCAATACTCATACAGCATATAAGCAAGGTGAGACAAATAGCAAAAGCAGCACAGACCCCAAAATAAATGGAAGTTCTAAAGCATCAAACTGGAAAAGTGGCAATCTTAGATCAAGAGACAAGATGGGGAAGTACATGTCTTATGCTTGAAAGGCTTCTGCAACTAAAAGACTATATTAGTGATGGCTGCCGGTACTCCTGAACTTTCTCTCTCCGATAGTCAATGGGAAAAAATTGAAACCCTTATTAAAAAACTCATACTTTATGACAAAAACTATTCAATCAGAAGACTTGACTGCAAGAAAATTTTTTATAGAGAAGGAATTTTAGCAAATGATATAAAAAATTCCATGGAAAGAAGGGAAAGAATATTAACTGAAAACAATATATTTTTGTCTGATATCTTTGCTCATCCACAGTTCAGAATTTTCCTCAGAACTGAAGATGATATTAAAAGCTAGAAATGCTCTTTGTGAACTAGAACTTAAAATGAATAACCCTACTGAACAGAAATCGGAGTCGGAGTCAGATAGTTCAGCAGTTTCAGGAATCCTCCATTTTGGTACCTTGTCAGATGAAGAAGTAAACTTGACAAGCAATGGGACCTATCACAACTTTTGTTTTGCTGTCGTTGAGTGAAGATGTCTTAAAATTTGGAAGCAACAAAAGAAATTGAGAAGGGCAAGATCGGAATAGTAAAGTATGTTTAAAGATGTATTGAAATATTTACAGAATTTAAAATCATTAAATGTTTGCACAATTTTCAAGACTGAAAAGCTCTTTATGAAATAATTAAATGCAAAAATTTTACTTAATGGTATAAGAAAAAGAATTATTTAAGGAAAATAATATTATTTATTGCTAAGCGCACAATGTTTTGAGAAGAGTACTTTTGAGAAATAAAATTTAAACCAGAAACTTTAATGGGAAGATCTACGTGAACTTTCGTCAACTGAGCTAATGGTGATGGTCTCCATTGGCAGGGGACACACCGGATGGATTATTGTGGGTCACACCAACCCATGCAATGGTGGTGCATGCTGTACTGCTGATCTTTTGTCCATGGTATAACCGCGTTTTGTCCGAAGAATGTGCTGAAAATGTTGTAGTCTGAAAATTTTTGGTAATGGAGAAGGGAAATTGAAATATCAGTCAGATCTAAATTGCTTGAATGGCTCATCCATTGTTAATGATGCTGATAAAACAGGGGAACCTATGAAAAAAAATGAAGCAGGCAGAAGAGGAAAAGACACTTCTGCTAATTAGTTTGCTAATTCATATCTTTAGATATTTTATTATTTATTTTTTATTTTTCTGTCCCCTCTTTGAATAAGGCCCTGCCTGTGAGTGGTGACATTGTGTAAAAAAGATATAAAAAAAAAATTGCAGCATGCATTAAAGCGATTGAAAAAAGATAATCTACCAGTATAAGTCCTTCAACCTATAAAAATCCTCTAGAAAAATAGGAAGATTTCCACAAGGAATTATACGAAATAATGAAAATGGATCAGAAATCAAAGTTAACAGTTGAAGACGCAATCCCTAGCTACCCTAAAATTTGGTAACATGTGGCTTGCGCAATTACAGCTTTGCCTCCTAGTCAAGTGAATGTTGAGAGCATATTTTCTGCTTTAAAAAATAATAAAATCGAATCTAAAGAGATTGTTAAAGGAGGATTTTGTTGTAGAAGTTTTATTTTTAAGAAACATTTGTTTTGAATATATTTATATTACATATGCTCAGGCAGCTAAAAGATTAATTATTTTAAAATTTAGGAAGAAAGTGAATTAGATTTTTTTTTTTTTTTTTTTTAATAAAAAATGTTCTGAATAAAATTATATATATTACATTTGTTCAGGCAGCTCATAGTTCAAAGAGGAATTATTTTAAACTCGAGGATGAAACAAATATAATTTTTTCGTTTTAAAAAAACTAATAATAAAATAAATAATTATTTTAATAAAATTATATTACATAAATGTGCAAGCAGTTCATCATTCAAAAAGGAATTATTAAAATTTAGGGAAATAAATTATTCTTTTTCTGTATTTTGTAAAAATCTTATTTTCTATAAAATATTTTCTAAGATTTTAATTCCAAGTTATTAAAGCTGTCATTAACAAACATTCAATTTCATATACCATAAAAATTTGTAATAGAATTAATGATTTTATGTGTAAATGGAGAAGGAATCATAACTAGGAGCCAGAGCAGAACAATTTGAAAATGCTGGAGTTGGAGCTGGGTAATTTAAAATGCTGGAGCAGGAGTCAGAGTCGGGTAATTTTAAAATGATGGAGCCAGAGTCGGAGCTGGGTAATTTTAAAATGATGGAGCTGGAGTCAAAACCGTAAAAAAATTTGCCAGCTTCACAGCCCTGATTTTAGGAACCTTCGAGAGACAATAAGAGAGGTGCCACTGGAAAATATCATCAATTATGATGAAACAAACTTCGCAGACAACCCAAAAGCGGAGCTGCAAATATTTAGGAGCAACGAAGCATGCTGAGCAAATCATGAATACCTCCAAAACCTGCTTCTCTGTTATGTTTGCAGTAACAGCAATAGGTCAAAATCTGCCTGTTTATATTGTTTTTAAGACATTAAGACATTAAGAATATAGAGACAGTAAAAAGCCACATGGGCCTATCGAGACTGTCCCAGTCAACCCACTACCCAAACATGCTCATGCAAATCCACAAAGCACCCTAGGGCTTGTCAATTTGTTGTAACTACAAATCCACCAATTTGGCTTAGTCAAAACTAATGATATATAAATATGATACCAAAACCATCCACATGCATTAATAACTAAGTTATGGTCACACATGCCATCTAACATTAATAACTACTATAACTAAAAACCCGCCAATTTGGCTTCGTCAATATATGATACCCAACCCATCCATAAACGAATCTAACCCTTTCTTAAATGTTGCAATCGAGTCACACTCAACAACCTCCTCTGGTAGACTATTCCAAAATTTAACAACCCTATTACTGAATGCATGCTTTCTTATATCAAGATGGCATGCTTTCTTCTTAATTTTCTTATTATGCCTCCTGGTCACCTGTCCATGTTCTACTATAAAAATTTATTGGTCTCTGTATTATCAATAGATGTAAATATTTTGTAGACTTGTATCATGTCCCTTCTGGAGAAATTGCCTTTCTACAGAAAAAAAAACATTCCTAACTCATTCAGCCTCTCCTCATAGCTCTTACCCTCAAACCCAGAAATCATCCTTGTTGCTCTACCTCTACGTTGCACTCTCTCTAGCATATCTAAGTCTTTCCTTTAAATAAGGGTCCTACTCTTATGCACAATACTCATTACTGGCCTAACATAGCTATTATACAGTTTACTTATTACTTCCTTGCTCTTGTAAACATTGCGATTTATTATGCCCAGCATCTTATTATCTTTATTCCTTGCTTCCAAACTGATTAGCTACTTTCAAATTACTGCTTATAATCACACCTAAATCTTTTTCTTGGTCCACAGACTCAAGCCAATCCCCATTCATATCGTAGTTAAAACTTTTATTTGAGTAACCTAGGTGAAGAACCTTACACTTTTTACTATTAAAATTCATTTGCCACCTATATCTGCCACCCAAGAAGTTTATCAAGATCATTTTAAATCTTTATGCATCCATCCTCACTATTCCTAACTGAGGTGGCCACTTTAGTATCATCTGCAAACTTAGAAACCTTGCATTTAAGTCCCTGGTCTAAATCATTTATATATATGAGGAACAATAGTGGCCCCAGCACTGAACCCTGTGGGACACCACTCTTCACTATTTCCCATGATGATTTATTCCCATTTAGTTGTACACACTGTTTTCTATTTCGCAACCACTCTTTAATCCAACCATGTACCACTCCACCTATACCACATTGCAATAATTTTTTCATCAGCCTTATGTGGGGAACCTTATCAAAAGCTTTACTAAAGTCTAAATATACAATATCAACTGGATCTCCTCTGTCAATGCAGTCAGTAATGTATTCCATAAATTCTAAAAGGTTTGTCTGACATGACCTACCCTTTCTGAAACCATGCTGGGAGTCATCCAATACCTTGTTATCTTCTAAATATTTCATAAGACCTTTCATTAACTTTTCCAGAACCTTTACAACCAGAGATGTTAAGCTAACTGGCCTATAATTTCCCAAATCTTCCTTATAAATAGGCACAACATATGCCATTTTCCAGTCATCTGGTACCTCACCAAATGTTATATATAGATCGCTTAAAAATCAAATACAGTGCCTTTGCAATGCTGGTACTACCCTCTTTCAGAATTCTACCATCAGCGCCTGCAGCTTTACTTGGGTCAATATGATCTAATAAACGTTTTATATCTTTTACATCAAATTCAAAATCTGTAAGTCTATTTGTTACATGCATACAAGAACTATTAGTCTCCAAACTATTATCTAATCTTTCCTCAGTAAACACTGAAGCAAAATAAGCATTGAAAATGTTGACCATTTCCTTATCTGAACTCACTAAATTTTCATCAATTTGAATATTATCCTATTCTTACTTTTAAATTTATAAAAGCTAAAAAACTTCTTCAGATTCTTATTACTATTCCTTGCTAAATTAATTTCTGCCTCTCTCTTTGCCTTTCTTATTGATTGGTTAAGTTCATTTCTATTTTTCCTATAATTTTCTAAATCATCTTCCCTATTACTACCTTTGAATATTTTAAAACATCTACGCTTTTCATTAATTTTCTCTCTTATCTCTCTATTCCACCAAACAGGTTTTCTCTTTGCCACCCTAATGGGTTTATCTTTAAAACATACTGACTGAATATTCATTAAAATTTGCTTAAAATGTTCCCACATGATAAAACAGTTTTGGTTTTTAAACTCTTTATCCCAGTTAGTTGTACTAAGCATGTCTCGAACGTCTGGAAAGCTCTTGGATCATGGGAGGACCAGCAGAAACCAGATATAACAGAACTACAAGTGAGTGGTTTGACCCCAGCATGTTTCTAGACTGGTTTACATCTGTGTGTATATGGTCCACATCAGATGCTTAGATCCAGAGATCTTAATTAGTGATAATTTGTCTGCACACATAAATCACCAAATTATAGAACTTTGTGAGCAAAACAACATCTGCATGTGCTTTTTACCTCCACACTCTACTCTTCTACAGCCATTAGATGTCACTGTATTTGGCCTGCTAAAGAAACTGTGGAGTAAGGTGCTAACCGAATGGAAAAGAGGATTTGGCTCCTCTTATACCATTCTACCAAAGCAGTATGTCCCCGAATTAATGCTTTCTCTCCTGACAAAAATGGAGGATAAGTGGGAGCCTCTTGCAACTGCTGGCTTCAAGAAATGTGGAATATATCCATTTTATCCAAATGCTGTTCTACCATCTGTCAATCGAACACTGCAAACTCCATAAATAGTTGAGCCAGAAAATATTTCACCCAGTTTCATAAAATTTTTACAACAAAAATGTTTAACGCCTCCAGATCCAACACCAAAGAAGAAACGAGGATGGCATGTCAAAGTTATCCCTGGCAAGAGTGTTTCTCAGGAGGACCTTAGTGAGGGTTCTACATCCACCCAAATGACAAAGGCCTCACAGCCACCTAAAAAGAAACTTCGTTACGAGTGTTTTGGTGCTAGTAGTACTGTGAAAAGGGAAAGTGAAAAAACACTCAGATACAAAGAATGTGACTATGTTCTAGTAATCTGAAAAATGTGTATGGCATAGCAAAACTAATAAATGACCTGGATGAAGGTGTTTGGGAGTTACAATACTATAAAAAAAACTGAATGTCATGAGAAAGGGGGAAAATTAAAGGGATATGTTTCTGCCTTTAAACTCCCACAGGTACCTGACATTTCTACAGTGCATGAAAGACAATTTATAAAAAAAAAAAAGTAAAATAAACCATGTAGGGAAGGGGAAAATATACTTTAATAAAAATATTTTTTGAGAAAAATATTAGGTAGGCATTATTATTATTATTATTATTATTATTATTATTATTATTATTATTATTATTATTATTATTATTATTATTATTATTATTATTATTATTATTATTATTATTGTCTTTTTTTTTATTAATTTCTTGAAATGTTTTCAATCAAAAAATTTCATATTTTTGTATTTTTATATCAAAGATTTACAGTAAGGAACTAATACTTTTTATTAACTTGTTTATAATTTTATAATATTTAAAATATATTATTTCCATATACTAGGTACTTAAAATAATGAAAAAACTGCTAAAGAGCACATTAAACAGGTAAAAAAATTTCATGTTCCCAAATGCCCTACTTCCAAAAAATCACGGGGCATTTGTAACAATTTTATTTCTCTGTGTAAAATTTTTCCCTTAGTACTCGGTAACTTGAAATTTCATAGGGATATCCTCAAAAAATGGGCTTTTAAGAAGAAAAAAATTACGATCTGAAAAAATTAGCTGCTTGAGACAATATAACATTAGCCAAAAAAAAAAAAAAAAAAAGTATTCCCAATTGTCCCAATCTATGGTATATTTATATTAAATTATATTAATATTAAATTCTTGATCTGAGTCTAACCATTATACTTTAAAAAATAACAAAGAAGCTATGCATTCTGTATTGCGAGACTATATATATATGTATCCACTCAATAAAAAAAAACACAAATTATTATATTCTTATAGATTGGGTTACTCAAAAAAAGAAATGAAAACAACAGCAAAAGAACTGGTTGTTTAAACATTTTCCAGGATTCATGTCTTTAAACTATAAAACTTGATTATTTCTTAATTATTAATTCAAAAAAAACATCCTGTAAAACATGAATCCCACAAGTTGGTGGAAGCTAATAAAAATAAAAAAGATAAATAAACTTTTTGAAGTATTTTGACTTTTTTCTTGCAGCAATTCATTAGTAAATTTAGGGTGGAAACTAGGATTGGGATTAAAAAAAAAGTGTTCATTTAAAAAAAAAAAAAAAACCAAAGGCCAAAATTTGTTTTTTTTTTGTTTTTTTTTAAATTACTTATTTTTCATATATATCAAGTCTTTTTATGGTATTTAGCATTAAAAATACAGTAAATACAAATGTTAAAAGAGGTATACAATATATAAAGTAGAGTTTAGTACTTAATAAAGTTTTATTAGTGCTCTAGGTCATATAATTATTACATTTCACATGATATTATTATTATTATTATTATTATTATTATTATTATTATTATTATTATTATTATTATTATTATTATTATTATTATTATTATTATTATTATTATTATTATTATTATTATTATTATTATTATTATTATTATTATTATTATTATTATTATTATTATTATTATTATTATTATTATTATTATTATTATTATTATTATTATTATTATTATTATTATTATTATTATTATTATTATTATTATTAGTTTATTATTATTATTATTATTATTATTATTATTATTATTATTATTATTATTATTATTATTATTATTATTATTTATTATTATTATTATTATTATTATTATTATTATTATTATTATTATTATTATTATTATTATTATTATTATTATTATTATTATTATTATTATTATTATTATTTATTATTATTATTATTATTATTATTATTATTATTATATATATATATATATATATATTATATTATATTATAGAGAAAGAAAGAGAAGATATATATAGGCAGTTATACATATAAGGTTATTGTTGGAGCAGTTAGAGCAGTTATAGCATATATATATATATATATATATATATATATATATATATATATATATATATATATATATATATATATATATATATATTTTTTTTCTTACTTTTTTCTCCCAAAGACTGGTGGTAAGGTGCGTAACAAGCATCAGTGAAGAAAAGCAGTAGAAGAATATGACAAAAGCTCGAAAAGAAAGCCCAGCCTTTAAGCCTCAGTACTAATACAGACTCACAAGAAAATCCCACCTTATAGCTTCACAACCATACCTCTCACAACCCCTGCCATTCTCTCTTATTATGCACCTTTGTTCTCCCTTCTGCCAAACTCACATTTTCTCCTTCAGACATCTACTTACTTACCTCTCAATCCACTTTTTTCTTCAATCTCCCAGCTGGTCGGTTTTCAACACACTCGCCACTATACATCCGCTTAAAAACCGACTATCATTCATCCTTTCCACATGACCAAACCATCTCAACATACTTTCATTTATTCTCTCATTGTTTACCCCTTTCTTCACACCACACAACTCTCTAATATGTTCATTCCTCATTTTATCAATTTTTCTCACACCTAGCATGCCCCTAAGATTGTCCATCTGAACACATTGAACTTTAGATCTATACTTCTTATTCCAGACCATAGTCTCACTACTATACAATAACACAGGTAACAACATACCCTCATGTAAGACCATAGCGCACTAAAGACTTAGTCCCTTTACATTCACCAATGATTTAATTGCACCAGCCACCTTCCTGCCATTCACAACTTTCCTACTAAACTCTGCATCATCCGTTCTCTTCTCATCCAACATATACCCTAAATATTTAAACTCAGACACTTGTTCCAGCTGCTCACCATCTAACATAACTTCACACTGAGGACTGTCCTCACTCACAACCATAACCTTACTCTTTTCTACGTTTACTTTCAAACCCCTCCTTTTACACACCCTGCCAAATCTCTCTACCAATCCTCTCAAACTCTTCAGATTCGCCACACAAAACCAAATCATCCGCATATAATAGGTAGGGCACCCTCCACTCATCTCCATCATTCTAACACCATTTCCTGTCACCCACCTTCAATTCTTTCATAACCCCATCCATATACAAATTGAATAACCAAGGAGACATAACTCAACCCTGCCTCACTCCGCTATTAATACTAAACCAATCACTTTTGACACCTGATTTATTCTTACACACGCCTCACTATCAAGCCATACATACTTTTGATTCCATTCAGAAGCCTATCACCAACACTATATATCACTAACACCTGCCATAGACCTTCCTTATTAACCCTATCATACCCCTGTTGCAAATCCATAAAACCTAAATACAATTTATTCTTCCTCTCCCTCATTTTCTCTATCATTTGCTTCAATGTAAAGATTTGATCCACACATCCTCTACTACTCCTAAAAGCACCTTGTTCTTCACCAATCAGTCCTTCAGTCACTCGGCGCACTCTTTCGACCAAAACACCAGCATATATCTTCCATACAACACTCAATAAACTAAATACCCTATAATTTCTACAGTTCCCTTTATCTCCCTTACCCTTATATAAGGGTACTATTACTGCTCTCCTCCAATCCCTCGAAACTATACCCTCCATAAACGCTTTATTACACAACTTCAAGATACAATCAATCACCATCTTGCCTCCGTTCTTGATCATTTCACCAGTAATTTCATCTATACCTGCAGATTTACCATTCTTCAACTTTTCACTCTACCCATTTCCTCCTCTTTGCTAATAACCTCATCCCCAAAATACCTATTCCTTCTTGCACCATCAAACCCACACACAGTCATTATCACCTCTTCATTACTGCCAATATTATACAGATTTTCAAAGTGTTCTTTCCACACTCCACTCACATCCATTTCATCAGTTACAAAAACACCATCCCTATTCATTATTCTAAGCAGGTTCCCCTTATTCTAATTCTTAACCTTTCACGCTTCCTTCCTCCAAAAGAGCTTCCTATTCCCTGTATGTCCCCATTCATCCCTCCTTCCAAGCTGTTCATTTACTTCTTTTTTTCTTATGTATGCATCTTTAGCATTCCTTTTTCCTCCTTATATATAATTCCAAGCATCTTTCTTTTGAAACTTCATCATTTGCTTTTAGTACATTCAACCACGCTTCTTTTTTACTTTTTAACCGCTTGCATCACCTCTTCATCCCACCATTCACTGCTTCCGATTCTTACTCCTACTTTAGCACATCCACATAGGATGTTTTTGCAGTGTTAACAATTGGTTTCCTTCATTTGCATCCAGATTTTTTCAGTTTCAACTTGTTCACATTCAACTGATTTACTTGCGAGGCGTTCTTACATACTTATCCTTATTACTCCTTGTTCACTAAACTTCTCACTCTTAATTTACTCCACTTCCTTCCGTATCACCTTCCTCTCCATCCAAGTCCCCCACTCAACTTAATTTTACATAGAACAACATAATGATCCGATAATCCCATTCCTAAACCCTCACTGATTTAACATCCAACACATACTTCAACATCTCCTTCTTCACCAACACAAGATCAATCATACTTTTCGCATCGGTACTATCTCTACCTACACCAACTCTAGTATACTTATGGATACTCTTGTGTTTAAAGAAAGTATTACTTACACACATACCTCTCCTCTCACAGAAATCAATCACCTTCCTACCATTCTTTCTAACGACACCCCAAAACCACCTGTTATACCATCCTTTTTTGACCATATATATATATATATATATATATATATATATATATATATAGTTATTTAATATATATATATATATATATATATATATATATATATATATATATATATATATATATATATATATATATATATATATAAAATCTGTATTAATAGTCAATATTTAGGCCTAGAAGTGGTATTGGTACTACTGTATAATTTAAAACATCTTTAATATATACATAAAAAGAGGTAATTTAAAAAAAAAAAAAAAAAAATTTTTTTAAAAAAATGTGTTTTTTTTAAAAAAAAAAAAAAAAAAACCATTTTTTTCACAACCCTAGTGGAAACTAAGAGTATCTTCAAAATTTGGTCTAAAATGAAACACTAAACATCAATAGGAGGTTGAAATAGCTTTAAAAGCTTGTAAAAGTGCAAGGAGAATTAGAGACGAAACAGTAAAGGAATCATAAATTCCTGTTCCCTGATAGCAAATATGAACCTTTGATTTTGTGTTAATTCCAAAATTTCTCTAGCTGACAGTACTTATATATATATATATATATATATATATATATATATATATATATATATATATATATATATATATATATATATATATATATATATATATATATATATATATATATATATATATATATATATATATATATTTATCTAGATATATATATATATATATATATATAGTAGAAGTTATTAAATATATATATATATATATATATATATATATATATATATATATAGTATATATATATATATTATATATATATATATATATATATATATATATATATATATATATATATATATATATATATATATACATTCGTTTCGTCATAGAACACGTAGGTTAGGTCCTGACCCCCCGCGTAATAGGTGACATCGCATATAACTTTAACCCCCTTGAAAAATCATTAATTTTAAAATTTTTACCTTTGTATAAGGTGAATAAAATAGCAGCAGTATTTTATTTATCCTAAATAATAATTGAATAAATTTGCAGATATAATGTTATTTACAGTACAGTACATGAACATATTTTATTGACTAGTTAATTAGTAGGATATTTATTATATTACAGTACAGTACTGAACATAATTTAATTGAACAAAAAAGATTTTTGAAATGAAAATAATGTGCCTTTATAAATCTGGAGATAAAATTTTTTTTATATATTTAATTGAATAGCCTATGTACTGTAATATAAAATTTTAAATTTAACTCAATTTTAACATATGAACTGTATGTATTACAGAATTTTAATTTTATTTTTGCATTTTTGTAATTTTAATTTTTCTTTTTATTATCTTTTTAACAACCGCAGAATAGCAAGACTGAATTCTATAAGACCACATTTTACGAGGGATGACTACATATATATATATATATATATATATATATATATATATTATATTGTTATATATATATATATATATATTTTATTTTTATATATCTATAAGAAATAGTTAGTATATATATATATATATATATATATATATATATATATATATATATATATCAGGGGTGTATATATAGGGTAGGCCGGGTAGGTAGCTCCTACCCAATATTTTTTAGGTTTTAAATAATTGAAATTAAATTGTAAAAGTATACTAAATTATTAAAATTTTATATAAAAGTTAAAAAAAGAAGCTATTTTGCATCATAAATTAAAAGAAAAACAACCACAATAATAATAGCTATAATAATAATTGAATTCATTTAGAAATTCTCGCTCCTACTCTGATCTTAGGAGTAAAAATCTTAACACCGGGCGGACAAATGACGTCATTTTTATGTCAACTTATAAGGAAGCGGGCTAGTCTGTCCTACCTATAATAATCAATAAAATAATCGATAACATATATGAAACTTTTTTCGTTCTCTTCCCGTAAATATTTACGAAATGTGTGGTTTGGTGCAGTTTGTTTGAAATTTTTGTATAAAATGTGTCTGATTGTTCTGATATTGAATATTAATTTTATATAACTTTATTTAAGTGTATTTAGCTTATATACATAAAATTAAGTGAAATAATGCATAATGGAGTAAGTAGATTTTATATTAAAGAAAAAAATGCTTTAAAAACTTATCTATAAAAACACAGCTCTATTTTTTAAAAAAATGATAGGCCTAAGAAATTACCCAATTTGAATGTGATTTAAAATTAAGTATTTAGTAAATATAATGTAAACAAGCTTTTCACAAATAAATAGGTATTGTATTATAATTATTAAAAATATGTTTTCGATGTTTTATATTATAGTATATAGTATATAGTATATATATATATATATATATATATATATATATATATATATATATATATATATATATATATATATATATATATATATATATATATATATATATATATATATATATATATAAACTCTGCCTACCCAAGTGTATTCTTCCAGGTACGCCACATATATATATATATATATATATATATATATATATATATATATATATATATATATATATATATATTTATTTATATATATATATATATATATATATATATATATATATATATATATATATATATGTATATATATATAGCAGTATATATATATACCGTGTTAGTTATATTTATATATATATATATATATATATATATATATATATATATATATATATATATATATATATATATATATATATATATATATATATATAGAGTAATTTTTGCTAAAATACTTTTTACCAACAAAAATATATTGATGGTTGGTAATAGACCACATCATGTTTCAATGTCTAAAGGAAAAAGATGCCTATATAATACACTAGGTTTAATTTTTAATTCTATAATAATCTTTCATTTTCTTGTAATCTTTGGTTTACTTATATACAGGATTTTATTTTATTTGCCCTGTAAAATTTATCAATATTAATATTAACCAATTTAAACAATACAGTTTTATGTATTAATTCATCCTGTTTACAAAAGAAATTAAAATTTAATTTTATCAAACATCCTATAGACCCTATATATATAATTTATTTCTAAAAATTTGTATTATAGAAATGGTATCTATACAAAAATTTTCAGACAAGCCATTACTGAACTTAGCAATTTTAATTTGGCTGAGTCCCTGGGCCCTAGTTTTGTGCTAGATTCATTAGTTCTAACATAAACTATGAAAGAAAAAAAGCCAATTTGTATCTTATTTTAAATATTCTCACATTTTATGTTAAAGCCAATGAACCTGGCACAAAACTAGGGTCCAGGGACTCGTCCAAATTCAAATTGCAGAGTTCAGCAATAAGCAGGGTTGTAGGGTCAATTCAAAATTTCGCAACTCGGACAAAACCCATTAGAATATATTGACTCAAATTCTGACACCACAACTTTACCTACCAGAAAATATACAATATCAACTTTACCCATTAGGAACAAAACTTCCCCTATTTGAGAATATTCAACTCCAAATCTACCTATTATGAAATAGGTATCTAACTTGAGCTGCGTTTCCAGAAGCCCGAGTGCAGCCTGTGTGCAAAATTGACTCGGAAACGCTTCAAATTGAAAAAAATTACATTAACCAATTACAGAACAGGAAATTTGAGTACCTGGAAACGGCCGAGCGCGCCCGTCGGATCAGCTGACAATTGTAAACAATACTCTTATACTTATATGTATCTATTTTATGAAATGACACGATATATTAGTATCCTTAATATAAAAGTTAACTAAAATATTAAAAATTTTTGGCAAGCCATTTCCAACACGTTTTGTAAAAAGATTTGTTTGTAAACAAAGTATTTTTCCGCGCAGCCCGCCCGTTTATTAATTTCCGAAATCGAGGATTTAACAACGGGGGCCTGACTGTGACGTTTACGTGACATAGAAGTGTGCAAACGGACTCTGGAAACGATGCATGTGTGAGTGTGTGCCCGCCTGGGCTGCAGTCGGGCTTCTCGAAACGCAGTTTTATATTCAGACTCCAGCTATGCTACTTTGAAATACCAAATTACACCTATTTAAAATAATTGACAGATTATGTAACTCCTCTTCAAAGAATTAAAAGGAACTCGGTCTTCAACTCCTTAGAAAATAGTGCAATTTTATTCTATTATTAAATCATAAATGAATAAGGATGAATAAGGTACTTCATTATCACCACATAAATCTTCAGGTTATTTTTTAGGTTATGGGTACATTCAAATTAGTGATGGGACGATTATGAAATTTTTGCTGATGACGATGACGATTAGAGCAAATTTTGCCGATGACGACGATCAATTGAAAAAAACTATTTTAAAAATTTCTTTCTCTCTCTCTCTCTCTCTCTCTCTATATATATATATATATATATATATATATATATATATATATAACTGCTCATATATATATATATATATATGCTGCTGCTGCTATGCTGCTGCTCTGCTGCTGCTGCTGCTATAACAGTGGCGTATCCAGGAATTTTTTTCGGGGGGGGCCAAGCAAAAATCGTTCTTTATATATATATATAATAGCTAGCCTTGTATAATAATATATATATGTATATGTAACAGCCAACCAGCCATGTATATATATAGTAATAGTATGTAATATAACTTGCAACATAGCAATAATATATACATATATATATATGCTCACACACATACAAGCCTATCATACTAAAATATGCCAATAGTAGCCACAACCAGTAACTTGCTCTCACCTCACTATATATATATATATCTTATATATATATATATATACTGTTTGCTGGTGTGTCTAGAGAAACATTTATACTTTTGAATTCTAAATACAAATATATATATATATATATATATATATATATATATATATATATATATATATATATATATATATATATATATAAAAAGTGGAAGGACAAAATATTAAATTCCTAAGAAAAAATGGGAAGAATTTATATGTATTACTAAAATCATCTAACCTAAATTGTTAAATTTAATCACCTGACATGAGAGTGAGTGAAGTCTGAGATAACATCTTCAATTTTTACTATTCCAATATTTCGATGTATGTAAGAGGAGGGCAAGTCAATAAGTCTTTCATCTCCAATAATATTTCTCAAGTAGGTTTTCAGAGATGCCTTAATGTTGAAAAGCTTTTCTTTCACTGAAGCAGAAGACAAGGGGTAAATTACCAGTGTGCAGCAAAGATGTAATATTTGGAAATTGTGACTGCGAACAAGACAGTCCATCTATTGCGGTGTTTGGGCGACCTGTGCTGTGTTCCATTTCAACTTTCACTCAATCCCATTCTGTACACTAAGTCTTATCATTTTGGGCTTTTCAGAATCTTCCAGCAGTAAATATTACATAATCTTTAATCTTCTCCTTATGGCACATTACTAGTTGAATTTTCTGCAACAAATTGCAAGGAAAATTTAAAAACCTCTCTCCTTAATGGTGATATTAAATCATCAAAAATTGTATAAAAATGGGTGTGCGATAATAAGTCTGTGGGTCGGAAGTAGGAATGTTGGGTCTGTATTTTTGGAATTTGTTAATTCTTGGTACAGCAATTTCAATACTCAGTTCAGATTCAGATGAGCTTACATTCTTCAAAAATCAGCTGAAATTCTAATGTTGCATTTTCTCTGATGGACTCAAGTTTAGTTTTAACTAATGGACTTACGAGATTTATTCCTGGCAGCGACGAATTATATAAAATTAATTTAACTTCTGCACTTTATATTATTAACGGATATGATACTTAAAAATTTTTAGTGTCTAGAAAATTTCAGGGGGGCCATGGCCCCCCTGGCCCCCCCATAAATACGCCACTGTATATATATATATATATATATATATATATATATATATATATATATATATATAATAATATATATATATATATACCGTATATATTTATATATATATATATATATATATAAATATATATATCTTTGCCATATATATATATATATATTAACTAACTCACTCTATATATATAGCCAACGCTTATGTATGCAAGGCTGAACAGGGGGGTCAGGGAGGGATCAACCTCCCAAAATTGTTTTAGATCAAATTTTTTTTGATTCCTTAGAATCTCTTAATAATAATAATAATAATAATAATAATAATAATAATAATAATATGGCAATAATAATAATAAGTTAATCAATGAAAATGAAAAGTATTTATTGATGGAAATGAGGAGACATATGTTTGTGGTCATTAACGATTTCTTAGGTCAAAGTGGCTGTTCCTCATATATGTATAAGATATTTAGACCAGGGACTTAAATGTAAGGTTTCCAAAGTTTTGCAGATGATGATATAAAATTGGCCCACTCAGTAGGAATAATAGTGGATGGCAAAGATTTGGGAATAAAGGATGGAGCTGTAATCGTTGATGGGATGACGGGTTCATTCCTTCTTCAGCTAAATCTTTCTTTCCTCATTCATTCATTTCTAAAACTAAATCTTTCTTCCTCATAATCCATGGTTCGATCGTGCTTGTTCTCTGGCCATTTCAGGCTAGAACAGTAACTATCGGGGGTGAAAGGTCTCATTCGTCTCTATCACTCTGCTATTTTCATTAAGCTAGAAATCGTTAGGGATACTCTTGACAGGCAAAAGCGAAGGGCTTTCATCAAGGGAGGTGCTAACCTCCCATATGATTTCTCCCACTGACAAATCTTTCATCTAAGCAACTTCTGTAAATCTGCCTTTCCTCCTGTCTTATTCGATCTGATCATTGTGTTGCTAATTCTCCCAACTGAAAAGGAACAATCTGCGGCCCCTAAACTCAACTGCTAATATATATATCTGTGCTAGCACTTTCTATGGTGTTGGAGAAGCTCTCACATGTCCAACCTATTCTGAAAAAGACCCACTCTGATCCTTCTAACTATCGCCCACCAGTAGCTCTCACTTGTATTCTATTTAAGATCTTTGAAACCCTTCTCAACTCACTTCTTAAATCATCTGGAAACTCATTCCGATCGGCAGTACGACTCTCGTTTGCACGAAGTCTACTGACGTGCTCACATTCCCTATCTAACAGAGTTTGGTTTTTCGCTCTTAGGAACTACCGGGAGACTTGCGTGGTGGCGCTTTGACATATCAAGGCATTTGACAAGTATAGCTGCACGTCACTGCTCACCAAGTTTCCCCTCTTTCAGGTTTTAACTCGCTACTCTTTGCTACTTATGTCTAGCTTTCTTTCAATCGCTCAATATCAGCTGTTGTTGATGGGGCGATTTCTTCTTCTTTCTGTCAATAGTGGTGTTCCTCAGGGTTCAGCCCTATCCTTTCGAGAGAACTTATCACTAGTGTACCACCACTTTTACGACGCCTTCGTAGCATAAGGGGTGCTGTATCTGCGCACAGTATTGTGTTGACATTGGTAACTTTCCAGGCTAGTTTGCTATGGTGCTTCCTTTTTCTCTCCAGCCACCTCTGTTCTGTAAAATTCTCTTCCATCTTCTCATATTTTCTACTTAATTTAATCTCCTCACTTTAAAGTCTGCGTCTGTGCTCATATGCGTGTTAATTTGCATGCACAGAGGGTGGGCACGGGGAGTACACCACCCTCAGCAAGATAGGAATAACGCACGTGGTGGTGGTGACAACTGTAAAAAATCCTTGAATGGGCAGATATGTGGCAAATGAACTGGATCTCCTATTCCCCCCAAAAATCAAAAACATCTTTTCAGAATATCCCAGAAAATCGTACTCTTCAACATTACCCTCAGATGGATCTTATGTCGCAACCACAAAATTTTGACCTTTTGAAACTTAAATTTAACCTTTAGACTTTGTGCTCACACACATAAAATCTAACATAGCTCTCTACCACAATTCACTCATCAGATTACCGATCAACTACGTCCCCCTCTCATTACTTTCCACCTTAATACTTACCCCTTTCTACACACCACACCACTCATTTTAACTGTTTCCTTTCGTTTCAGTCACAGCGAGCAATCAAATTTGCCCTTTCTAATACATCCATCACACTTCTCTCCTCAACATTTACTCCTCTGACATTTCATATACAAATACCCAATTCATACATTTTCGCCGAAGGATAGAGGGGCGCTTACTGCGATCACGACCTTCTCGAAGGCATGCGTGCATTGTCCTGGCAAAGATAAGTAGTAGTAGGCAGCTAACCTAACTACCACCGTCCCATAGTAGCCTTCTATGAACGCAGGACATACGATGTGGACAATTTTTTCTCCCTTCACATATAGATATAAGGGATAGGGATGTCTGTAGATTTGTCTAGAAGAGGAGGTGTGGATATAAGTATGTTTATATGATATGTTGTCTGGAGGATGAGTGGATATGAACGCAGAACAGAAATGGGACTTCATTGGGCGCTGGGTATATATATATATATATATATATATATATATATATACTCAGCAACAACATAAGCAACGCCACCATGCCTTCAATAACCAACATATATACTGCTGCTGCGCTAACAATATATGCTGTGCTCTGCATATAATAATAGCAACCAACAGCAACATATGTCTCCATAGTAACTGCATAACCTTATATGTATATAGTGTATTATTATTATTATTATTGTTGAGTTTTATTATTCAAAAATTCTTAATATTTTGCTAAAGTGTCGGCAAAATAATCGATGAAATTTGCTTGAGTGACGATGAAAAAAATGCCATTTTGCCGATGAAGATGATGATTAATCGTCCCATCACTAATTCAAATAAAAAACAATATTGAGTTGATGATAAAGATTTTATATTTTTATAATTGAAAAGATTAGATAATCAAATTTCAACCATGAGTAGTACTATTAAAATTAAATTACTTCTTCAGTCTGATGACACATATGCATCCATCATACTGTGTGCATCGCTGATGATGGAACTGTTCTCATTACCAAGCCTATAGATATCATGGCATTTTCTAATATTTAAAAGGGCAGAGTACATTTTAAGCTCAATTGTGAAGAAATAGCATAACACAGTCTTGATTACATAATTACTAAATGACCAATTAAAATAATTAGTAGGTAGAGTTTATAGCATTAGGAACATTAGAAGAATAGAAAATATAGACAGTAAGAAGCCACATGCAAAACCAACACTGCACCCAAAGGCTTTTCAGTATTTTAAACAAAGCAAAACCAACTACTACCAAAAGCAAAAACTATAGCTAAAGCAAATTCTAACTATATACTACAAGTTTTTAATAAAACTATTAAAAAACTTTAAACTTTAATAGCTAACTAAAAACCTGCCAATTTGGCTTGGTGACAATCAGCAACTTCCTGCAGCAAACCATTTCAAAAATTAACAACCCTTTTCTGGATAAGGGTGGGCAGTGTGTCAAATTAACTTCATATATATTCTTACCATATCCCCTGATCTCCTGTCCATTGTCTACTATAAAGAATTTATTGGTATCAGTATTATTGAGATGTAAACATTTTGTAGATTTGTATTACGTCCCCAAGAATAAATCGTGTTTCTACAGAAAACATTTCTAACCCCTTCAGGCTCTCATCATAGCTTTTACCCTCAAAACCAGAAACCTAATTGTTACTCTATGTTGCACTCTCACCAGCATATCTGTGTTTTTCTTAAATAAGAGGCCTAATTTGCACAATAATCTAATGCTGAGGTCTAACATAGTTGCTCTACTGCTTAGTTAAAACCTCCATGCACTTTTAAATGACATTGCCATTTTTATATCTAACATCTTATTAGTTATATTCCTTGCTTCCAAACACTAATTAGCTACTTTCAGTTTACTGCTTATAATCACACCCATATCTTTTCCTGTTACACAGACTCAAGCCAATCCCCATTCATATCATAGTTAAATCTAACATTCTAGTAACATATTTGAAGTACCTTACACTTTTTATTATCAAAATTAATTTGCCATTTGTCTGAACACCTAAGAAGTTCGTCAAGATTATTTTGTATCTTTATACATCCATCATTTATTCCTAACAGAGGTAGCCACTTTGGTAACATCTGCAAATTTAGAAACCTTACATAGCTTATATAGTCTCTTGCCTAAGTAATATATATATATACATATATATATATGCTTATATATATATATATATATATATATATATATATCTTACTATTATAACTATATATATATATATATATATAAATATATATATATATATATATATATATATATATATATATATATATATATACTATAAAAAAAATTAACTTTGCAATATATTTTTTTTATATATACGGTATATACTATAAAAAAATAAAAAAAACTTTACACTGTATTTCCTTTATAAAACTAAAAAATAATAAACAGAACATGACGCAAGTCGAGAAAAGAAAGCCCAACCTTACCGCCCCTCAGTACCATTAATTGGTGAGAACTCGTCGCAGAAAATCCACACTAAAGCTTCATGGGACAGCGATGGACCCTGCTATGGTAGATCGTCAATGTAAGGGTTCATCCCTTGGCCCAGGTGGGGCACAACCATAATCACCTGCAATCCCCACCATTCCACTCCTGTTTATACACCTTTCTTTAATCTATCAAACTCAAATTTCTCTCCCCCAGGCAGACATTCGTTTACTGGCTCAATCCACTTTTCTTCGGGTCTGCAGCCAGTCGGTTCCCCTTACACTCGCCATATGCATCCCTTTACAGCTTAACCAACCCGACTATCATTCATCCCTTTCACCGCCTTGACCAAACCATCTCAACATACTTTTCATTTATTTCTCTCATTTACCTTTCTTCACACCACACACTTATAAGTTCATTCCTCACTTTATCAATTCTTCTCACCTAGCACACCCCTAAAGATTGTCCATCTGAACATATTGAACTTTAGATCTATACTTCTTATTCTAGACCAGGGTTCTCAAACTGGGAGTACGCATTGCCCCAGGGTGTACGGGGGAAGGGTTTTCAGGGTGCGTAAGGTCGGTAGAAATTTGCATCTAAATCTACGCCCAGTCATGGTATAAGAGTATAAAAAGCGATATGTAGCAACCCAGCCTTAGCCAGCAGCAACCAGCAGCTTATATATATATATATATATATATATAATATAACTATATAACTATATACTATATATATATAATATATATATATATATATATATATATATATATATATATATATATACTATATATATACTTATATATATATATATATTAGTGGCGGCTCCATCAAGAAAGAGACAATGAGGAGAGTTACTGTACATCAAATGCGGGTTCACCTCAATTTATAAAGGCAGTCCCGAATACAACCACAGTGTTTTAGTATGCTACAAGGTCTTGTATCTGAGGTTCTGAAACCTAGCTTCCCAGTCTATATCCACATGGCTGTCATGCAGCTTTGGGATAAAGATGCAGAAGCTTCTTTCGCAGATAGAAGGTGGGGGTGTGAAACCATTCTCTTCTTGATAATCACCTGATTGATCCCATCCAACAATATCTTAATTAAGAAAGTTCTATAAAGTAGCACTCAAGATCGCTAAAGCAAAAAAACCGCATACGATTGCTGAAAGCCATCATTCTTCCATTTTGCAAAGATATTGTAAGTTGCATGAAAGGTGAGGTTGCTGCAAATAAATTAAATTGTGCCTTTATCGAACGATACTATTCAGCGAAGAATTTCTGATATGGCAGAAGGCGTCAAGCAACAAGTGATCGATGAAATTAAAAACGGCACCAACCAAGATGTTTTCCACACAGTTGTTTGTTTTCGCAAGGTATATAAAAGATGGCTATTTTAAAAAAGAATTCCTATTTTGCCACTCATTGGAAGCCTCAACTACTGGAAAAGATATTTTCCAGACAGTCAACACATTCTTTGATATCGTAGGATTTTCTTGGAAATAACTGACAGTGCACCGGCAATGTTTGGCATTCGTTCCTGGATTATAGGCAAAGCAGGAAGTGAACCCACAAGTGTAATAAGTTTCTTTTTGTATGAGATTCATCGATAGGCTTTGGCATCCAGGACATTACCTCCTGAACTTCGAGATGTTCTTAATGATGTTATCAAAATGGTAAATGCCATTAAATCTAGTTCACTTAATAGGCACCTTTTCCGTTTGTTGTGTCAAGATATCGAGGCTAAACATGAAGTTTTGCTCTTTCACACAGAAGTGCGATGACTTTCGCGAGGAAATGTAACTTCTAGAGTTCAAAATCTGAGAGAAGAGATGTCCGAATTCTTTTCAAGAGATGCTAAGGCGCAATCCAAGTATTTCAGTGAAAAACTCGCTCAAAAACAATGGCAACTAAAACTGGCATATCTCAGTGACATATTTTCGCGACAAAATGATCTGAATTTGTCACTGCAAGGGAAATCCACAACATTGATTGATTTTATCGATAAATGTAAGTCATTTATTATGAAACTTGAATTGTGGGAAAAAAATGTGAAATCAGGAAAATTTCACATGTTTGAAAATACTGCGAAAATTCTTGATGGAGAAAATATTACCGACATCGGTAATCTTATTCAATTTCACTTATCTTCTCTTTGTAATGAAATTAAGTCTTACTTGACAGAAATAGAAGAGAACAGAGCAAAATTAATACTTAACCCTTTCAACATAGATGTACATTCACTTCCTACAGACGTTGAGGGGGAATTCATAGACTTCTTAAATAACTCTACTCTTAAGCATGCTTATGATACATTATCTCTTATCAAATTCTGGTCACTAGTAGTCCAGTCTTATCCTCAACTTGCAAAAATGGTTATCTCAAAACTTCTACCGTTTCCTTCAACATATCTGTGTGAGCAAGGATTTTCCTCTTTGTGCTTGATTAAAAACGAAACTCAGATTAATTAAATGAGCCTGATTTACGGTGTACCTTCGAAAACAGAACCCAGGTGAAGACATACCACGAATATGCAAGCGCACCCTTCTGACTAATTTTTATTCTCAGGTTATAACATATATATATATTATATATATATATATATAACTATATAATAACCAACAATAACATAATAGCAATATATGTATATGTAACTCTTATAACTATATATAACTACTTCTTGTATATGTATATTATATATACTTAATATATATATATACTATATATATATACTTATAAATATAATATATATATATATATATATATATATATAACTTAATAACTATATATATATATATATATATAACTATGAAACATATATATATATATATATATATATAATAATATATACTCTATATATATATATATATATATATAAAGTAAAAATTTATAGGGTACAAGGTTTATGATGCTGAAGACTAGGAAGGTGCATTGCGAATGAGTTTGGGGGTACAATTCTACAGACCATGATCTGCTGCTATACAATAACACAGGTAACAACATACCCTCATATAAGACCTTTCACACTCAGGGCAGATTCCTTACATTCTGTTTGTTTAATTGCACCAAGCCACCTTCCTGCCATTCTGGCTTTCCTACTACACTCTGCATCGTCCGTTCCCTTTTCATCCAACATATACCCTAAATATTTAAACTCAGACACTTGTTCCAGCTGCTCACCATCTAACATAACTTCACCCGAAGGCTGTCCTCACTCACAACCATAACCTTACTCTTGTTATCTGCGTTTACTTTCAAACCCCTCCTTTTACACACCCTGCCAAATCTCTCTACCAATCCTCTCAAACTCTCTTCAGATTCACCACACAAAAACAAATCATCCGCATATAAAAGTAGGGCACCCTCCACTCATCTCCATTCTCTACCATTCTAACACCATTACCTGCCATCCCCACCTCGAATTCTTTCATAACCCCATCCATATACAAATTGAATAACCAAGGAGACATTACACAACCCTGTCTTACTCCGCTAATAATCTAAACCACTCACCATTGACACCATTATTCTTGCGCTTCACTATCATCATACATACTTTTTGATTCCCATTCAAAACTACTATAACTTACCATGCTAACACACTGCCATAAACGCTTCCCTATTAACTCTATCATACGCCTATTGTACGAATCCATAAAACCTAAATACAATTTATTGTTTCTTCTCCCTCATTTTCTCAATCATTTGTTTCAATGTAAAGATTTGATCCACACATCCTCTACCACTCCTAAACGCACCTTGTTCTTCACCAATCAGTCCTTCAGTCATTAGACGCACTCTTTAAACCAAAAATACCAGCATATACATTCCTTACAACACTCAATAAACTTACTTTCTTTATGTTCTCTAGTTCCCCTTTTCTCACTTACCCTTATATAAGGGTACTAATCTACCGCTCTCACTGTCCCACCCAGGGCTATACCTCTCACAAAACACGCTTTATTACTTCAAATCAATCAATCACCATCTCGCCTCCATTCGTGATCATTTCACCAGTAATTGCATCTATGCCTGCAGATTTTCCATTCTTCAACTTTTCCTCTACCCATTACCTCCTCCTTACTAATAACCTCATCCCCCAAAATACCTATTCCTTCTTGCACCCATCAAACCCACACACATTCACTATCACCTCTTCATTACTGTTATGTTTTAGATTTTGGGGATCAGTTCTTTCCACACTCCTCTCCCACCCATTTCATCAGTTACAAAATCACCATCCTATTCATTATTCTAAGCAGATTCCCCTTATTCTCATTCTTAAACTTTGCGCTTCCTTCCAGAAGAGCTTCCTATTCCACTGTAAGAAGTCCTCATTCATCCTCTTCCAAACTTCCATTTATCTCTTGTTTTCTCCTACGTATACACCTTTTAGTATTTCTTTTTTTCATCCATATATAATTCCAAGCATCTTTCTTTTGAGTCTTCATCTTTTACATTTTAATACTTTCTACCACCCTTTTTTTTTTTTTTAAACGATAACATTACCTTCATTTCACCATTCACTTATGATATTTACTTTCCTACTTTAGCACATCCACATAAGACACCCTT
>JABUQX010143115.1:0-20750 GCA_015478945.1 Trachelipus rathkii | reverse complement strand
AGGTGAGGATGGATAAGCTGAACCAGAGGCGGAGTCAGTATGGAAGCAATACCTTCAAAACCGGGGAGGAATGCCATCCGGCCACCCGCATTCCTAACATTCATAGATTTCAAGAGCTCCTATGCACCGGATCAAATGTAATCACAGGTAAAGGCATAGAACATCTGAAAGGAGAAGGAGGAGTAAAAGGAATGACAGAATCGTTCAGGGTTGCGTTAGAGGAAAATAGAGGCTGAAGAGATTGGCCTTTTCAGCTGGAGTATTAGCAACAGAACCATCAGAGCAATAAGAGTGAGGAAAGAGATAATTCACAAACATGTTAGAAGATGTTTTTGGCAAGAGGCTTGAAAGATTTGTCAGTAGGAGAGCTATGAGGTCAGCGCACTGTTTAATGAAAGTCCGCTTAGCTTGTTCGTCGAAGAGTACCTCTGCAACGATTTCTATTGAATGAAAATTAGCAAGAGTGATAGGAGAACGAGAATTTTTCCATTATCCGATACGTGCACTGTCTCAGCCTGAATGTTGGCCAGAGAACAAGCATCGATCGAACCATAGGTTTTGAGAGAAAAAGATTTAGCTGAAGAAGAAATGAACCTGCTCATCCCATCAACGATTACAGTTCGACTGCCACGCAGGTCGCGCCTTGGGGAGTCAAAGCAGTCACCCAATTATAGTTACGAAGCAACGCGAATGCCCCCAATCGCCCAATCAAAAGTGGCCAGAAAACCAGATAGGGCAGGGAGATGAAAGTTGGTGAGAGGTGGCTGTATTCAAGAGATAGTAGCGTTGTGGTTGATTGTTTACTAGAGCGAAGGTGGTGTATTTATATACTTTATAGAGGGAAGGACCAGTGGCAGAAACAGGTCAAAAGTTGTTACATCATTGCTGATCGATTCGAATGTGCAGGTTCTTTAATTGTTGTCAGATCGTTGAGAATACCGAATGATTCGGCTTCCTCCTTCTTGACCAAATCAGTAAGGAGAGAACTCCACCGCATTCAGTGTTGTAGTACATTGAAATCCCTGCAATAGAGGACCCCACTATTTGAGGCTAGAGAAGATAAGAGTAAAGCCGTTGTATATAGTAAAGGTGTAATCAAAAGGTATTAAAACTGTTCTGTTAGGAGAACAGAAGCAAGAATAAGATTATTGTAGTAGAAGGAAGAAAGATTTTAAGCCATACAGAACATCAGAAGTTAGAGTTCGAGATTCTCGAGACGTGTAATAGGAGTGTTTATGTTTAAATATGAGGATACTACTACCACAGACAAAAAGAGAGATGATAGATAAAAATATCATAATGCAAAAGCCTACAATTAGAACTCCTAGCCTTAAAACGCTAAAAACCCTATTTACAGTAAATATCTGTGTGTATAATAATCATGAAAGTTAAAACATTCTACAAGAATCACACACACTCAATGTAAATTGCGTAAAGTTAAAAACAAACGATTATCATCCGAAAAGGGAAGCTACCGTTAAGCCTTCGCATACTGTCTATTCAAATAGGTAAATGTTACGCTAAATCCCAAGTTGAGAAACGCTTAAAATCTAAGTTAAAAAGAAGTCGAAGGAAAAAAACATACCTAGTACTTTATTCATAGTATATCAAGTCCAGATTTATTATTTAATTAAAAGCTTGGTATCATAATTCACCAAAGTAAGAGACGCTGGCATTTCCGCCATTTTAACCCGATACCGAAAGACCTGTGGAAATACTGTCGATACTGCCGATACCGACACTGAACGTGAAGATCCTCTCGAGTAAGATATATATATAAGAGAGAGCATATATATATATATATATATATAGAGATATATATAGAGTAGTAATATATATATATATATATATATATATATATAAATATATATATATATATATATATAATAAAATATAATATAGTTATTAATTGAACATATATATATATATATATATATAGTTATATATATATATATATATAGATATATATATATATATATATAATTGTAAATACCTAATGTATATTTTTCACCCTATGCTAGGGCAATAAAGTCCTGACCCTGAAGCAGATGAGTTGCAGATGTGAGCCTGACCACTACGCTACGACGACAAAAGAGAAACCGAGAATACTCTACTGTCCAAGAAGAGCATTACTTCGGTTCCTCCCGCCTGCACTCGAACGTAGGCCAAACAGGGTACCGCGCATGGTGAATAATAATATCATAAACCGATGTATATAATGAAATGCAATAATTTTAACCGTAAATCAAATTTGTAATTGTAAAATATCTTTACCGTATTTTCACCATAGGATACGAATCCTGATCTCCAGTAGAGATGAAAAAGGTATGTGTTTGATCACTTAGCGCTATGATTGAGACAAAAGAGAAACTGAGAATACTACTGTCCAAGAAGAGCATTACTACGGTTCCTCCCACTGCACTCGAACGAGGGGCTGCAACAGGTACCATGACAGGAATAATAAATAACAGTAAACCGGGGTTGTTATGTATACTGAAAGGCACATGTGAACCCTTGCAATCAAATTTGTAATTGTAATAATTCTCTACTGGGAGTTTTCACCATGTTAGATACTTAATCCGACTCAGGTATATATGAGCTGTGTATGTGTTTGACCACTACGCTACTACGACGCCGAGACAAAAGAGAAACCGAAAATTCTACCGTCCAAGAAGAGCATTACTATGGTTCCTCCCGCACTTGAACGTAGGGCCAAACAGGGTACCGCGCATGGTGAATAATAGGTCAACATATAAACCGGGGTTATTATATGAAATGCAATAATTTTAATCTTGCAATCAAATTTGTAATTGTAAATAATTTCCAATGTATTTTCACCATGCAGTTAGGATGGATGAATCCTGACCTAGCAGATGAGCTGCGCATGTGTCTCTGGACCATGGCGCTGGCGACGGTCGCAAGAGAAACCGAAGAATACTTACCGTCCAAGAAGAGACAAACATTTACGGTTCCTCCCGCCGCATCAAACGAGGGCCAAACAGGGTACCGCGACAGTGAATAATAATACCAAATCGGGGTTGTAAATAAAGCCGGCTACTTTATCTGCAATCAAATTTGTAAATTGTAAATACTCTAGAGTTTTCACCATGCTAGGATACGAATCCTGGACCCTAGCAGATGAGCGTGCATGTGTTTGACCACTACGCTACGACGAGACAAAAGAGAAACCGAGCAGACTTCTACTGTCCAAGAAGAGCATTACTACGGTTCCTCCCGCTCGCACTCGAACGTAGGGCCAAACAGGGTACCGCGCATGGTGAATAATAATACCATAAACCGGGGGTGGTTATTATGTATAATGAAATGCAATAATTTTAACCTTGCAATCAAATTTGTAATTGTAAATACCCCTAGTGCATTTTTCTCAACATGCTATAGGATGCTGCCGAACTTGACCCCAAGCAGACTTTACTGTCCAAAGAAGAGTCACACGGCTCCTCCCGCTCGCACCGAACGAGGGGCCAAACAGGGTACCGCGCACGGTGAACAATAATACCATAAACCGGGGTTATTATGTATAATGAAATGCAATAATTTAAACCTTGCAATCAAATTTTAAATAACCCCTGATATTTTCACCATGCTAGGATACGGTCCTGGACCCTTGCAGATGAGCGTGCATGTGTTTGACTACTACGCTACGACGAGCCAAAAGAGAAACCGAGATTTCTACTGTCCAAGAAGAGCATTACTACGTGTTCCTCCGCCGAGACCTGAACGTAGTCAAAACAGGTACCGCGCGATATGAATAATAATACATAAACCGGGGTTATTAGGCAATGAAATGCACACCCTTAACCTTGCAATCAAATTTGTAATTGTAAATACCCCCTAATGTAGTAATGCTCTTCTTGGACAGTAGAAACATTCTCGGTTTCTCTTCTTTATCTCGTCAGCGTAGTGGCTTCAAACACACATGCACGCTCATGTGCTAGTGTCCATAGATTCGTATCCCAGCACAGAAATACATTAGGGGTATTTACAATTACAAATTTTATTGCAAGGTTAAAATTATTGCATTTTATTATACATAATACCCTGGTTTATGGTATTATTATTCACCATGCTCGGTACCCTGTTTGGCCCTACACTAGTGGCAAGTGATGGAGGAACCGAATGCTCTTCTTGGACAGTAGAAGTATTCTCGGTTTTTCTTTTGTCTCGTCGTAGCGAGTGGTCAAACACATGCACGCTCATCTGCTAGGTCCAGGATTCGTATCCAAGCATGGTGAAATACATTAGGGTGACAGTAATTTAAATTCTGATTGCAAGGTTAAAATGTTATTGCATTTCATTATATATAATAACTCGGTTTATGGTATTATTATTCACCATGCGCTGGTACCCTGTTTGGCCCTACTTTCCGAGTGGGAGGAACCGTAGTAATGTTCTTTCTTGGACAGTAGAAGTATTCTCGGTTTCTCTGTTGTCTCGTCGTAGCGTAGTGGTCTAACACATGCACACCATCTGCTTTAGTAACCAGATTCGTATCCCAGCATGGTGAAAATACATTAGTAGGTATTTACAAATTTGACTGCAAGGTTAAAATTATTGCATTTCATTATACATACAACTCGGTTATATGGTGTGTATTATTATCTACCAGTGCGCTGGTACCTGTTTGGTCTCTATTGCCTGAGTGTTGTGCTGGAGGAACCGGGGAGTAATGCTCTTCTGGACAGTAAAGTATTTCTCGAAAGCTCTCTCTTTTGTCTCGGCTGTAAGTTTAGCAGGTCAACACATGCACGCTCATCTGCTAGGGGTCCAGGATTTAACCCGCAGCAGTTGGTGAAAATGGCACAGGGCATTATAATTATACAAATTTGATTGCAAGGTAAAAATTATTGCTCATTATACATAATAACCCCGGTTTATGGTATTATTATTCACCATGCGCGGTACCCTGTTTGGCCCTACGTTCGAGTGCGAGCGGGAGGAACCGTGAGTAATGCTCTTCTTGACAGTAGAAGTAGTCTGCCTTTGTCTGCCGTGAGCGTAGTGGTCAAACACAGTGCACGCTGCCATCTGCTAGGGTCAGGGTTGGCATTGATAAATCTAATTGATTTAATCAGTTGATTAAATCAATTGATTTTTTGTATAGAAAATCCACGATTTTTTGATTTATTTGATTTTTTGATTTTTTTAGTATAATTAAAAAAGTTTTCGGGTCAATAACGCATACTAGCGTTATCAGATTAATAAAAAGTATATTTCATCTAGCAAATAAACAAATTCATCAATGTAGTTTCAAATCATTTTCAATAAAGAAATAAATGTAAATTAGTTACATATATATCATATATATATATACACACATATATAAGTATATATATATATATATATATATACATATATATACATACATATATATATATATATATATATATATATATATATAGTCATCACAAAATTTTGGGTAATTGTTCAAAATTTTTCAAAACAGAAAGTTAAAAGAAAGAGTTTTAATAGGTTCTTGAGGGCAAGCTTCGAATCATGCCAGAAGCCGCTTTACTAAAGAATTTTCAAAACTGAATTTAACTTTTAACTTTTCTAAACTTAGAAATTTTTTTGAACTTTGAAAATTTTTTTGAAAATATGAACTGATTCCAATATAGAACAATACCCATATATATATATATATATATATATATGTATATATATATATATATATATAGTTATATATATATATATATATATATATATATATATATATATATATATATATATATATATATAAATATTTATATATATATATATATATATATAATTTAAATAACTTATTTAAACTCTAAATAATAGTTATATTACTAAACCTATTATTAATTAGCTTTGACAAATGTTTATTTACCGAATTTTATCATAATAATAATAAAAAGGCAATTGCAGCTCTAAAATCAAAGAACAAAACAAAATCAAAAAACTGTAGATTTTTGATTTCTTATTTTTTTGATTTTTTTAGCTAATTTTTTTATAAATTAATAATTATTCCTAGTTAATACCGATTAATGTAGTATATTTCATCTATATAATAAGCATATTCATCAATGTAGTTTCAAATCATTTTCAATAATAAATAAAGAAGTTCGATTATCTAGATATTATACAGTATATATATAATTTAAATAACTTAATAAAACTAAATAATAATTGTACATATTAAACTTATTTATTAAGTATGTAAAAAGTAGATTATTATTAATTTGACGCTAAAAGAATAATATAAGGTATTTTGAGTACCCAAAATCTACAAATCTAAAATAAAAAAATCACATTGATTTTGATTTTGATTTTGATTTTAGCAAATTTTTTCTTCTAAATTAATAATTATTTCTTAGTTATCACCTGCTTAATGGTAAGTATATTTCTATATAATAAGCAAATTCATCAATGTAGTTTCAAGTCATTTTCAATAAAGAAATAAATAAAATGGATTACTCAGATATTATACAGTATCTATATAGATTTAAATAATTTAATAAACTTAAATACTAATTGTTAATAGTACTAAACTGCATATTAGTATATTAGTAAAGTGAATTAGATTATTACTAATTTATCATAATAATAATAAAAGGCAATTTGCCTAAAAAGATCAAAGAAATTAAAAATCAAAAAGATCATAGATTTTATTTATTTTTATTTTGTAAGCAATTTTTTTCTAAAATTTTTAATAAAGACAGGTTAGTTAACATATAATTAATTATAAATATTTTTAATCTATAGACTGAGGTTAATGATGAAAAAAATTCAAATATTTTTAATAAAGACATAAATGAAATTAGATGATCAGATATTATACAGTGTATTATATACCGTAATTTAAATAACTTAATTAAACTAAATAATAATTATACTTACTAAACTTATTAATTAGGTAATAATTAGGATTATTTACTAATTTATCAAAATAATAATGCTAATTAAAAAGGCAATTTGTTCCTCATTAAATCAAAAATTCAAATAAATAATAATAATAAAATATCATTGATTTGATTTTTTGATTTTTTTAAAATCAAAATCATACCAACCCTGGCTAGGGTCCAGGATTGTATCCTAGCATGGTGAAAATACACATTAGGGCCAATTACAAATTTGATTGCAAGTTTAAAATTATTGCATTTCATTTTATATATATATATGGGAGTTATATAGAGAAAGAGTATATATATATATATTTCGCATATATCTATATCGATGTTTTAAATATATAAACTTATTTTTAGTAATTTTAATATATATATATATATATATATATATATATATATATAGTATATATATTTTTTTTTTTTACAAAGCTATCACCATCGTATGGTCACTTAGGCAAAGCCCTATTCAAGAGGTAAAAGTAAAATTAAACAAAACTCAACTAACCAAATTACGCAGATGAGTACAGACTGGGCCTTAAAGTGAGGGAGATTAAATTGGAGTAGGAAACACAGAAGATGGAAGAGAATCTAACAGAACAGAGGTGGCAGGAAAGAAGGAGGCACCGCAGCGAACTATTCTGGAGTTGCTAACATCATCATTACCATGTGTCGACACACAGCACCCCTTGTGCCACGAGGGCGTCTTAAAGGTGGTGGCACGAGGGAAAGTTCGATATCTGCCACAACATGTACTGCGAAAAGAGAATGGCCAACTGCCCACCTTTTCATGAAATATGAATCCTAGAAGAAAAACGACAGCTTTATAATGCTGCCGCCTTGACTCTGGCCTCATCCAAAAGCTTCTGGTAAACCCTGAGCCTCTGAGAGATGATAGAGTGAAGATCAAGGCAGCATGGACGAAAACTGCAGCACCGAGCAACCGAGAAAGAGGGAGAAAAGTCTGCATAGTTCAAACGAACCCCAAAGCCTTAGCTTGTAACCCAGCACTTATATCGTTAAAATTTCTTCTTGCCACAAGTGCTGAATAGTTGATGTTTACATTGCCTGTAAATTGCGATATATCTATATAAACCGTCATAGAGTAGGTAAGTTGCAAAGAAACTATAGGACAGATAAAGCTGAAAGCCAAAGAATTAAATCAAGGTCCGTGACTCCACTTTCACCCGGAAATTCCTCATCCGAGACCAGCCATGAATGCAACCTAAGTTATCATTGACTATACTTAGAAGTAAAAAGAGGGAGATAATTTGGAAATAGTTGAAAGAGTGAAAAGCCTTCATCATGAAATGTGAAGAGAGCCATAAAAGTGAAGATCAGCTGGTTGAAAAGGGGAAGGTCAGGTGTATAGCATGTGTCCTGAGCAGTCACCACCATGATGGCATAAGAAGGAAGTTCACCAATGCTTTACACTAGCTTTTCCAAAGAAAAGTTCCAATGCAGTAATGAGAAACCTAGCGAGCGTGAGCTGAGAGTGAGATCGCGCGTCAAACGCCCCAGCCCGCTGGATATAAATAAGTTGTCACATGCTCCCTGTGAATCCGGCGAAAGTGCGCCAACCACAAAATCTGATTAAATAAGAGTAACAGAGTCAATGTCCATGCTGAAGAACTAACTTTCCTGCAAAAGCCACTCCAAGGACTGAAAGCAGAGAACGGTGAGACTTGGTGATTGTCAGAAGAAGAGAGCAGAAGGCTCAGATCTGATATGGTCAAAGGTGCAGAGCCAAGAGTTGATAGCTGAAGGACTCTGATAGCCTTTTTCTGCATGTAGGGCTTGACGGCACAAGCTTCCTAAACACTGAGGAGTGTTAGTATTGAGACATTGAGAATATAGTTGAACGAGGGGAGGCGCCAGCTCGGGATCCCTCAAAACTCCGGGAGGAATGCCATCCAGGCCACCCGCCTCCTAACGTTATGGGATCTCAGAGCCCATGCAATCCGATCAAATGTAACTAAAGAAAAGAAGACATAGGACACCTGAGAGAGAAGGTGGAGGAGGAGGAATGCAAGAATCGAATCGTCCAGGTTGAGTTAGAGGAAAATAGGGAGGCCGAAGATTGGCCTCTTTCAGTTGGAGAGTTAAGCAACAGAGCCACTAGATCATACCAGATAGAGGAAAGGCAGATTTCACAGAGTTGTTAGAGATGCTTTTTGGCAAGAGGCCAGGAAAGATTTATTTAGTAGGAGAAGGTTCAAGGAGGTTGGAAGCACCTTCTGTTTGATTTAGAAAGCCCGCTTGCCTGGGTTCGAAGAGGCATCCTGCAACTACTGAAGAATGAAAATTAGCGAGAGTGATAGGAGAACGAGAATTTTCCACTCCTCGAGGAGCGCCTGTCTGTAGCCTGAATGGCCAGAGAACAGGCACGATTGAACTTATGCTGGGATTAGTGAGGAGAAAAGATTTAGTCCAAGAAGGAATGAACCTGTTCATCCTACATCGATTACAGCTCCCACCTTAGTGGCAGAAGCGGAAGCGTCATCAGAGTCAAAGAAGTCATTCCAATTATAGTTTGTGTAGAAGCGACGCAAGGCCCCCAATCACCCCTGATCAAAGTGCCAGAAAACGCATAGGGGCAGGATGGAGCTGTTGGAGAGAAAGTATTAGTTAAGAGATATAAGGTTGTGGTCAGATTTACCAATAGGAGCGAAGGTGGTGTATTTATAGAGAGAAGGACTTTGGTGAAACATAGGTCAGGCGTAAGAAGTCCAAGAATTGGTATAGTATATATATATATATATATATATATATATATATATATATATATATATATATAGTATATATATATATATATATATATATATATACTAATATATTATATATATGATATATAGAGTATATATATATATATATATATATATAGTATATATATATATATAGTATATATACAGATATATATATATATATATATATATATACAGCATATATATCAATCTTAAAGACAAAGAAAATTGTTTGGTATTTGGTGAAAGGTACTAGCAAAATTTTACTTCGATACTGATACTATTACTCACAAAATTGCTGATACCGATACTGATACTTCAAAAATGGACTGATACCATGATATCAGTGCATCACATATATATATATATATATATATATATATATATATAGATATATATATAGTATATATATAGCATATATATATATATAAAGATATAAAGAATATATATAGTATAGCAGAGTATATATAGTTATAGTATATATATATATATATATATAGCATATATATATATATATATATATATATATATATATATATATATAAGATTTAAAATGTTATATAGAAATTTTTTTACATTTTTGAGAAGTCAAAGGTACCATTAGAAATCTGTCTCTGTTTGAATTCCAGCAGGAATTTTTTTTTGATTTCAGTTCTGGTCGGATTCGAAAACTTCAGTCTTCGCACATCACTATGTTTTGACCCACCATACCTCACAACGATGCAATGTTTTTGGGGATCAGCAGCGGAGGGGCTTATGCAGCTTGCAGGCACTGGTGAGTCCCGAGTTTGGGGAAAGATTCTCTGAGGAATGAACTTGAATTACCATCTAACAACCCCAGTTTTTGTTTCTCTCTTCTTATTGGTCCTGATGTCTGTTCGATGTCACTCTTGAGCCCGCCACGTGCAACTAGAATGTGAAACTGCAACCTGATACTACAGCTCGGGACCTGAAGGATACAAAGAATTAATAAATAATATTCCCTTCCTTCTTTTGAGAGTTTACATCCATTATATTTAAGTTAATCCTCTTTAATTTTATTTTCAATCTTTAATTCTATTTTTAAACACTACCATTACTGTAAATACTAATCTTTCAATTTCAAAGCCAACAAATTAATTACTTTAACAATTCAAACAAAAGAATAATCAGTGAATGTATTTTAAGCCTCTCACATAAGTTATTGACTGAAAACAAACTCACCCGAATGATTATCCCCTGTGAAACACTATAAGATTTACTCACCCTATACTGAGGGTCCTTTTTGTTTTATTTTCTTTTAGCTACTTCTTTGCTAATAAATTGTTTGTTGTTTCTGGCAATATGTCGGGTATTGTCTGTCCTCTATCCGATGTTCTTATTTCAAGATTTCTTTTTAAAGTAATTATGTTTATTATTCTTTTTCAATTTCTTCAATGTTTTATCAGTTTTTTTCTTTCCTTTTTGTTTCTATATTTTTTCACAATGTTTTCTTTGCTTCCCCAATTATTATCTTTTTCACAAACATTAGTTTTTTTTCACAAATTCACAATTTTTCCACTAAGCGTTTTTTTCCTTTTTTTTCACAAACACAAATGTTTTGTTTACATAATATCAAAATGTTTAGTAATGACAATTTTTTTTTATCTAATCCTTCTAAGGGAGAGAAAGAGAAAGCAATAATAAAGCCATCTCAATATAGGCTATATCAGGGTTGTGCTGGGTACCTCCCCAGGGAACTGCCCAACTGCTCACCCAAGCTGGTTTTTTATGGTAAAAAGCCCGTGTAAAATGGGGAGATTTGAAAAAATATATATATATATGTGGTATAATAATAATAATAATAATAATAATAATAAAAAAAAATAAAAAAATAATATAGAAAACCAGGTATAGAAATCCATCCCAGTCTTGGTGGAAGAAGAGTGTAGGTAAAGAAAGAGCAATAGTGAATATATATATAGTATATATATATATATAGTATATATATATATATATATATATATATATATATATATAGAGCAAAGTATAGCATATATATAGAGTATATATAAAAAAGTATATATATATATACCGTATATATACCGTAAAATGGGGGAAAACTGGTCAAAAATTGGCATTTTTTTTTTTTTTTAACAGAATGTCACCACTCAATTTGAAGTTGCATCTATATTTAATAGTTTTTTCTCTCGAGTTTCTTATGTTGTAGAATAATGAAAATAATAAAAATGTTGAAACAAATATTTTTAAATTTTTTGAAAATCGATTTTCAAAAAATTGATTTTGGGAAACCAGTCATTAAATATTATTTGGTTTGTGCTGTCCAAACTAATTATAATTATAATTTAAAATGTTAAATAGAGTTGCACAATAATAATATTATAGAATTAATTTGGATAGAAAACACAAGTCTAAGTTATATTTCATAGACATTTTGCAAACATTAATTTTTACAAATTTTGAAATTTTATTTATTTTTATGCTAAATAAGCATTGAAAAAAGAATTAAGACAATAAATTTTAATAATTTTTATATTATGAGTAGGTCACATGTACGCACATTTTCACGGAACTCTTTGATGAAAATTAACACATAGTGAATTAAATGCTATACAATCAATTTTAATACTTTAATAATAATACAAATAATATTTGTAATTTTAACAAAATAGGCACTTATATTAGGCTGTACGCACATTTCATGAACTTTTTTATCCTTCGTAGGGTTCACACCGAAATTTTGAATTTGATTTCCTTGACTTTCCCTGACCAAATCCCTTTTCCCTGACCAGCGTGTTCGTTACTTTTGCCATATAAAAATATCTATTAATCATTATAGATCTCATTTACTCAGTTCATACATTAAATTATTGAAAATTTACTTAGAAACTGTTCACATCATCAGGTGGGATGATTCTAATTAAAAAATATTTTATTTTTTTTTAGTAATCAGCCTATAGCTAAAAATACCTTCCCCATAGCCATCCAACGCATTCCTTTTTTATTTTTCCAAAACAAAACAGTTTTATTTATACAAAAAGGAAACAAATTAAAAGCTTACATTAATGGACTAGGTAAATAACGCCCATCAGATCACAAAAAGTTCAGTTTGGAGATCCATAAGAATTCCTTTCTTCTCAAAGACTCAATTCCTCTTCAGATTTTATAGCGTCTTCTTTCTGTCAAAGCTTTCAGTTTTTAACATTTTTCTCTGCTCTTCAAGTTTATAGATCTGCATGGATAATTTTCTTTTTTCAACCTTTTATTATCTTCTTCTTCTGGTTCTTTTTTGACTCTTTGAGATGTTCTTCGTTATATCTCCTATGGGCAGCTCTTATATTTGTCAACATTTTTTGAGTGTATATGAACTTTATGAATACTTTCATGAGATCCTATAGCATTGTGCACTGTTCTTTGAGAAACAAATCAGACTATGTTCTTTCAGATTCTTCACTAAAATTGCTTAATTTATAGAAAACCTCCTTCCACTGTCGCATTTGCATTTCCACTGCTAAAATATCAGTCCTATTTAATAATTTGCCATACCGCCATTTCCGCATAACATTGATTCCCAAGTACTATAGAAGAAAAAAATCAAATCAAGTCTCTTAGAGAGACAATCACCATCCAAAATTATTTTTGAATTTTAATTCAAGGGTAGAATGAGCTTCAATGCAAAGTAGAGTGTATTGTGCTTTTGCTTTCTAGAAAAATAATGAGGGGGCAAGTCCATGGTTAATCACATATTTACATTTCATCGGCCCCCATTTTAAAATTTGAAGCTACGAGCCAGACTATCTGAGAAAACATTAATTAAATGTTTCCCCTATATCTGCACACGAGTTTAAAGACATTTTATCATCCACCCCCTTTAATGTCCATAGTATTTCAGATTTGTAACATCGTCTTTAATGCAAAAAGATGAAACTGATTGATAAAACTGGTTTTGGTTGGTTATTAATAGAACACTCAGGGGTCATTTACAATCGGTTGAGTATGATTAGAAGTTGATGGAATGGCATAATTTTCAGTGCACACACTTCACTATAATATTTGTGTTGTTAGAACACGAACAAAAAGTTTTTCATGATGGCTAACCTTATTTGATTAAATTCAAAACAGGAGTTTCCTCTGAGGTGAAACTTGCTTGGCATCCCATGTTCCACTAAAATTGCTTCATTTACAGAAAACCCTCCTTCCACTGATGCATTTCCATGCGAAAATTTGTCCTAATTTAATATTTTACCACAATTCCGCAAAACATTGATTTTTTTGTTTGAAGTCATTTTTATAAATAAATAATAAATACCTTCAACTGCACAAAATTCCAAAATCACTTCTTCAAACCTCAAAAAAAACACCTCAAAAAGTATAAATCCCTAAAAAGAAAAAGATATAAACAGATCAAGTGATAAGTCTAAAACACATCCATACACCAATAACCTTCAAACGAAATGATGAACTTGGAACAACCTCTACGAACAGAATTGTAAAAATAGTAGGTAATAGTGAACTAAAAATAGAAAGAAACAGGATAGAAGTAGATTTATGGAATGTTATTCCTCGCCCATCCTTTTCATTCACTTATCAAATACATCTTTATTCCACAATTATACAGTAAGGAAAAAAAATATATCAAAAATATGCAACTTGGTCCATGGATCATTCTTCACATGTTTTGAAATTTTAAAATTTGACTTTTTTCTAATTTCCCTGACTTTCAGCATATCTAAAAACGTTTCCCTGACTTTCCCTGACCAATTTTTTTTTTTTTTCCTGACTTTCCCTGACTTTCCAGAAAGTGTGAACCCTGTCCTTACACTAGATAGAAGAAAAATAGGTATAGAAAACATTAAACAAATGTCTTATAGTCTACCATACATAAAAATTAAAATAAAATATTAAAACTATAAAAATTGACATTTTTATATAAGTTTATATTGACCGGTTTTTCCAACGCCCGACCGGTTTTACCCCGAAATCGAATAAACTTAGAACTTGCATAAGTTGCACAACATGCTAAATTTTTGCATGGAAAATGTTAAAAATATACTTCCCAATATGCATCTAAATTGAAATTCTGATATCTTAATTCTACCAGATTCACTAGGTCTTAGAAATTTTTTCCAATTTAAAAAATTTTTCTAAATGGGGAATTTTTTTTTGACTTGTAGGTGTGTTATTTACTTAAATTTTTAAATATGGTTAAAATATATTCTATTTACTACTAAAAACATCTTTTCCAATTGAAAAAGTCGTTTTTATTTACAAAAATATTATGAATATTAAAGTGACCGGTTTTCCCCTCCTGACTGGTTTTCCCCCATTTTACTGTATATATATATATATATATATATATAGTATATATATATATATATATATATATAGCATATAGAGAGTGATATAATATATATATATATGTAGGCATATATAGTATATATATATATACATCAGGGGCGTGAGTCGGAGTCTGGAGTCGAGCGTTTTCAGGGGTAAGGAGTCGGGAGTCGATCAGCAAAAAGTCGGAGTCGGAGTTGATAAAAAAAACGACTCCTTTCGACTCCCAAACAATTTTGTATAAACTTTCACAAAATTTGGAAAATCTAATTAGTCCATTATAATAGCATTTTATTTTTGTTTCACATTTGTTTGTAGCCAATTTAAGTTGCTTATTTTTAATTTTTCCTTATATTAAAAGAAAAGAAAACTTTTTCCAGCGATATTTTAAAGATTTTCTAGTGTAGATAAAAGCTTCTCCGAGTCCGGGTATATGTTAATATTTTTCTTTGAGAAACCAGAAGTCATCCTCACGCTTCAAATAAAAATTCCTTTTGCAGAATGATGCAAATAGAGATATTGTTTATTTTTAAAGTTATTAAGTGTTTTGAATTTCGGGGTATGGGTTGGATTAAACCAAACCATATAAAAATGTCCATTTTTTTAGTTTTTAATATTTTATTTTAGTTTTTATGGTTGGTAAACTATAAGAAACCAGCAGCATGCAGCAAGTCATTTATTAACATTACTAATTAGCATAATATTAGTTGAAGATATTATTATTATTATTATTATTATTAATACTTTTATTTTCATTGTTTTATGCAAAATAAACATTGAAAAAAAAAAGAATTAGTTGACAATATTTAATAATTTCTGTAATGGTATACAATATTGCACACTTCTTTGACAAAATAGGCACTTTATAATACGAGTAGGCCTATGTACGACACGTAAACTCTGTTGACAAAAAATTTATAATATAATTTAAATATTATGACAATCAATTTTAATAATAATAATAATAATAATAATAATAATAATAATAATAATAATAATAATAATAATAATGGTGTTAATCATAGGAAATAATGATGTTAATCATAGGAAAAAATTCATTTTCAAGGAAACAGGGCGACAAAATTTTCATGACATTTAGACATGTCATCAAAGCACTTTTAATTTGGTTTAATTTTTCTGCTTGTAAATGATTTAAAACTCCTGATGTTAGACTCTTTATTTCTGAGATGCTTCTAGCAACTATTTCTCTTCAAGTCTATTTCTCGTAAGTCAATAAGAACTCGCAGAGAGCTTTGAAGTTGGCTATGTGCAGAAAATAAGTTAGCTGTTTTGACTAGTGACCTGAATATATATATATATATATATAGGCATATATATATATATATATATATATATATATATAGTATATATAGAGTATATATATATATATATATATATATATATATATATATTCATGGAATTGGCAGACTGATAGATCACCAGAAACAAATGTGTAAATATTATTCTAATTGCCTTTTAATGTCTTTGATGGTTCCTATCATGTGACCTAGAATACACTGCTTTAATTTTTATTTTTAAGAAATCAACAAACTAAGTCATATATCCCCGTCATTTTCTGAATTCAAATATTTATAGCACGGTAGTCTTTGTTGATTTTTTACTGCTATTTGTTCATGTCATCAAGGGTCACTCCGAGAAAACCTCAGGGAAGGCAAAGTAAGTCCCAGCACCTCATAGGGGGTGCAAACCCCATAGTTCACAAACAATAAGAAAATAAGAAATACAATGGTACCTAATCTTTAATATACATAAGATATCAGAGCATATATATAAATAGTATGCAAGGAAGGGTTAAATAGCTAACCTATTATAATATTTAAAAAATCCAATATAGTAAATAGGTTAAGTAATACATTCTTAAAATCTTGAGAAAAGTCAATAACTTTTGTCCTTATAGATAGTTTCACAACTATATTCTGTTTTTTTTTTTTAAATATATATGAATATAGCTCAACCCTCAACAAGGAATATTAAAGAACCTTTGAAGGGTTATTGCAGGCTTGAATTTGTTGAGTTTAACAAATAAATATAGCTGTACAAGTTTATAACTTTAAATATATTAAGATAATTTCACGAATTTTTTCAAATTACCTTTCTATTTGAATAATTAATGTACACAAGTTATAACTAAGCTGTTTTATCAACTACATGGGCAAGAATATTCTTACTTTTTCCGTGTGGGAGTCATTTGTCTCTTCTTGCCTCTCTAAATGCTGAAGTTCAGTAAAAAATAAAAACACAAAACCTAGAGTTCCAAAAATAAAAATATAAATTGATAGCTTTGTTTGAGCTCAAACGTATCCACCGGAAATTAAATTCAAATTGTGTTCAAGACTTTACACAAAAATGGCTGATTGTATTTATGAACTGGTCTCCCAAAGTGGGGTACGCGTACCCCGGGGGTACCCAAAGTGATACTTAGGGGTACGCCAAAGAAGTAGGCTCACGATCACTTGCGAGTGTATGATCGTGTATCACATGAGTGTGAGGTTCTCTCAATGTTCGCTGTGTCTATTATATATTATAATACGTGGTATTATTGTTGTTATTATACAGGTTATATTATTATTGTTATTATATTATATTATATTATGCATTAGATAGTAGGTCTATAAGTGCGCTAAACTATGCAATATTTTTATTCTTTAGGGTACGCGATCAAAAGTTTAAGATCTGCTGACTCAAAGGTTTAGACCATAGTCCATAGTAGTATAGAACAAAATTATAAATTTCAACTAATGTTATTAACCCTCTGACCATCTGTGTGTGTGCGTGCAGCCAAAAGTAGCAAATTTAATATGAATCTATATAGTAAAAGTTATTTTCATAATACAAATATTTTGTATTTTCTTATAAAAATATTAAAGGAAAAAGCCTAATGTTTTTTTTTTAACAAGACTGATTTGTATGTCTGAAAATGCCATAGCATAAAGAAGAGTCTGGTTTAAAAGGAATGAGAGAGTTTGATTGTTGTGGAATCACAACGAGGTTAGTATTTCAGACTTACACAATGAAGGCTTGACTCTCATTCTGGAAAACAGCCACAAAGTGTTGAATGAAGAGTATATCCACAACAGGCTGATACTGTCCTATTTAACTGACTCATGTATATAAGAAGAAAGATATTTATATAATATATTAGTATGATAAGAGTATTTATATTGTGTTTAGACTCCTCCTAATAGGATAAAATTATCGTAACTTTGTCCACGAATATTTTTATCTTCGAACTTTTATTAGGTATTCCCCCAATGATTTGCCTTGAAGTCTATCATGAGTTACTTCCATTTACCAATTAGAAGAGGAATATATATTTCTGTACAAATCTTTAACTCTGATAGCTTGCTTTCATCATCATAAAATATTTCCACAATGAAAATACCCTCACTTAACTTGTCAGTTTTATTAATAAATTGTGTTGTTTCCAAAATGATTAGGAAAGAAACATTTTGCAGCCCACCTTTAATTTCAAAAAAGAAAAATGGATTTATTTTGACCTTTATGGTTTAAATATTTTATAGAGCCATTGGGGAGCCTCAATAACTTTTCCAAAATTGAACCACATTTTGCAAGTTTGATGACGATGAGAAAATTGCCTTTGTTATAGTCCATAAGCTTGCTCACCTGATCCATGAAAGTGAGGTTGCACGTACACAACATCTTACTCCCATTGAGAATCACCAAAGGCTGCTTTCAATAAACTTTTTCAAAGTATCATTCATTCAGCCAACCTTCCATATATTATTGTTCATAACAACATTGTATCTGAATCAGAAGGAAATAATGACTATTGTTTGTTGTGTGTGATGTTTCCATAGACCGATTTTTAATTCTAAAATCTTGGAAAAAAATTTGCAACTCCTAAAACATTCCAAACAATTTCTGTAAATCTTCCCTTCTTCCTCCTCCTGGCTCCCCATCCTCGGTCTGATTTGGGATCTGTAGTTACTACTACTTGAAAAGGCCAATTCTTTTCGACCTCCTTATCGTCTGAACGATACGGAAGGTCCCCTACTACTCCTTCTCCCATCAGGTGTTCCATTTGACTAGTTCCAAAACATATGACAAAAGACCAGTCTGCGAACGGAAGGGCTAGTGACCTGGACATTATTCCTCCTCATGTTTTGAGGAAGTGTGTTTAAGAGTTGGCGCTTGTCCTCGTTCGGCACTACTCTCTATGCCTTAATTCTAACACTTTTCTTCAATGCTGGAAGAGCGCATATGTTCAGCAGTTTCCGGAAAAGGGGAACCGCCCTGATTCTTTTAACTACGATATCGTTCCATAGATCTAGCTTGTATTTTGTCTAAAATATTTGAAATCCTCCTCAACTCTCATTTCCTGGATCATCTGAAATTTCATTCTCTCCTTTCAGATCACCAGTATGATTTTCGACGTTCGAGGTATACTGGTGACATTCTTTCCTATCTCACTGATTTATGGTCTTCATGCCCTTAGAGACTATGGAGAGTCGTGTGTGGTGAGCATGACATATCCAAAGCTTCTCTAAGCTTTTTTTCCTTGGGGTTTTCTCCTTCTCTTTGCTCATTTTTGTCTAGTTTCTCTCAGATCGTTCCATTTCCAGATATTTTTTTTTTGGGGGGAGGGGCATTGCGTCGTTTCTTTGCTACCTATCCTTGGTATGAACCACGTTTTAACTACGAGGATGCTTCGGTGACAGCTGAAAAATTAGAGCCGTAATCTTATAGGAAATGAGCAGGTTCATCCCATCTTCTACTAAATCTTTTTCTCTTCAATATCCGTGGTTCGATGGCGTCTGCTCTCGTGCTCTTCAAGTTCACTGCTGTTTATATTATATTTAGACGTGGTGATAAGGAAAGTGAGGGAGAGACTGGGAGAATTTGAAGGGGACAATGGCATATGCGGACGATCTGGCATGTTGGAGCGAGAGAGAGACGATTTGAGAGGTGGTGGAGTTGTTTACGGAGGAGTTGAAGGAGCAAGGATGAGGATGAACGTACAGAAGACAGAGATATTAACAACTGGAGGAAATGAGGAGGGAATGATGGTGGGGAGAGGAGGTGAAGGCGGTAAAACCTACAATTATCTCGGAGGATGTTTTAGCAGAAGGGGAGGAAGTGGGGGAGAGATTACGACGAATGAAAAGTATGGATTAGCTATGAAAAGCCGTATACCCCATGATGAAAGATAAAAACATCGGAATGAGGTTAAAAATGTGATTTTTAAATAATGACTGCTGTACGGAGCCGAAACATGGACAATAACGAGAAGAGAGGAGAGAATACAAGCGGCGGAAATGAGGGTATTAAGAACTAGATTGGAAAGAGTAGGAGACAGAATAAGAAATGAAGTAATTAGAGAAGATATAGGTGTGAAGAAGATGATACTGAAGATGGATGTGGGGAGATTGAGATGGTGGGGACATCTGAGAGGATGGAGCCGGACAGAATGCCGAAAAGAAGATGGAATGGACACCAGAGGGCAGAAGACCGAGGGGAAGACCGAAGAGATGGGCGGAGTCGGTGGAGGACTTTCGAAAGATGTCAGCTACCAAAATGAGAGTGTTAAAGAGAAGAGGAATAGTGCAGCAGAGGGATGTCTGAAGAAAGATGCGCGCGGCTGACAGGATGAAAATCCTTCCTGGGAGAGGAAAAAGAAAGAAAGAAAAGAAGATATATAGTATAGAGTATATATATATATATGTATATATATATATATATATGAAGAAGCGGCACGAAAACGCGAAAGTTTCAATGATAAATGCGAAAACGGTTAAACACCCATCTGTTGATTGAACGAGTACAC
>JABUQX010143114.1:0-12388 GCA_015478945.1 Trachelipus rathkii | reverse complement strand
TATATATATTATATATATATATATATATATATATATATATATATATATATATATATATATATATATATATATATATATATATATATTATTATTATTATTATATATATATATATATATATATATAAAGATATATATATATATATATATTATATATATATATATATTATTTATATATATATATTAAGTTATTATATATATATATATATATTTGTAGTATATATATATATATATATATATATATATATATATATATATATTATATTATATGTTAATATTATTATATATATATACATATGTTACTATATATATTATATATATATATATTATTAAATATATATAAGAGAATAAACTATGTAATTTCAATATATGATATCCTCAAAACAAGATATACAAGAAAACTGATAACATATATGGAATCAGTGTATGAAATTTGTATGGAAAATGACAAAAGAAAATTTTACTTTTTATTTTTATTTTTTTTTATGTCTCCAAAATTACGATAGGTAGAAGAAAACTAATAACATATATGGAATCAGCGTATAATTTTTTTTAGCCTGAGCCGACGTGGTGGGACAGAGTGGGGGACGTTTTCCATACCCCGTAAGGGAGTGGGCGGAGTGAACCCCTGCGACATTCCAAATACCAAAGAACGGGGTTCCGAGACCCCATCGGAGGGGGAAGTAGTCCTACCCCTTGTAGTCCCCAGGAGGCCAAGAGACCCCGATTCTTTGCATCTTTGCGGATTACCCTGGGGTATTCTTTTAGTTAAAAAAAACATTTTTTTTCAAACATATTTCATACGCTGATTCTAAATATGTTCTTAGTTTTCTTGTACCTATTATAGTTTTGAGATAATAAAAAAAATTTTTTTTCATTTTCCATACAATTTCATACGCTGATTCCATATATGTTATCAGTTTTCTTGTACCTATCTTAGTTTTCGAGATATCATGCGGGTAACTTCTTTAGTTTCACCATATATATGTATATATATATATATATATATATATATATATATATATATATATATATATATATATATATATATATATATTTATATATATATATATATAGTTATATATATATATATATATATATATATATAGCAGCATATATATATATATATATATATATATATATATTAAGGCTAAGTTTGCGACAACGTTAAAAAGTCATTATATATCGGTTAGGAATAAGTTTACGGAAACGTCAGTCTACACAGCCCGCCGCAAACGTTTGTAATAATAGCAAGCAGTAGAGCTACGTTAGGTTATGTTAAATTTGGGGGGGGGGGGTTCGTTAGAGGAACTCCAAGGAATTCAACAAACTTAATTTATTCGTTACAATGGTGAATCATATTTCTGAATTCAAAATAACTAATTTCTTTAACATTTTACAAGGAATAAAAATAAATTTTCTTTTCCATTTTTTAAAATTTTACGCTTGCCAGCTCTGAAGATTAAATTTAGATCAGGAAAAAACTTAAATACTAAACCAGTTTTTATTCCATCTATATTACAGAAGTTTTAATTTAATTAACATCATAAAAAAGTAAAATTTGGCATCTAAAAATATATTAAAAAAGGCTCAAACCTTCCGAGCAAAATTTCTATAGAATGGTTTCTATAGAATATTCCACTTCATAATTTCTTAATTTAAAATTTCTTGGTCTTATTAAATTTATATTGTTTACAATATATTTTACGCATTTTTAGAAAGTTTAAAAAATCTGGAAGAGGGTGCTATTTCAAAATATTATATATATATATATATATATAGGATATATATATATATAAATATATATATATATATATAGAGAAAGCTATATAACATATATATATTTATATGGTATATATATATATGTTATGCATATATAGATATACATATAAATAAAAAGAGTAAGTATATATATATATATATATATATATATTATGAAGAAAAAAAAAAAAACAGATATGGGGGTGTTTTTATATATATATATATATATATATATATATATATATATATATATATATATATATATATATATATATATATATATATATATATATATATATATATAGGACCTGTTATGTTTTACGACTCCGTCAGTTTTGATTTTTTTTTTTTTTTTTTTTTTTATATATTTCTAGTATATGATCCTAACAGTCAATTTAAGGGGTGACGGACATGATTCAAAAATATATAGGACCAGTTACGTTTTACGACTCCGTCAGTTTTAAATTTTTTTTTTTTTTTTTAACTAAAGGAATACCCAAGGGTAAACCGCAAAGATGGCAGGAGTCGGGGTCTCTGTCTTCCGGGGGAACGACAGGGTAGGACTATTTCTCCCCTCCGGGGGGTCTCCGGAACCCCGCTCTTTGGTATTTGGGTGTCGCGCGGGTTTCCGCCCCTCCCTTACGGGGTATGGAAAACGTCCCCCTCTGTCCCCGTCGGCTCGACCCTAATTTTTTTGATCTATCACTTTGAGTGGTATTTTCTTTTTACATTTTTGTAATGTTTACACGCTGATTCCAAATATGTAATTGGTTTCTGTGTGTCGTACTTTTCGAGATATTTTATTTATGAAAAAATTTTTTTTTTTTTGCTTTTTACATTTTTGTAATAAGCTTTATACGCTGATTTCAAATATGTAATTGGTTTTTCTGTAAGTGTCGTACTTTTCGAGATATTTCATTTTTTTAAAAATTTTATTGATATAAATGTGATTTTTAAATAATTATTTAAAATATTTCGAGCTTCTTTGAATCATGTCAATCACCACTGAAATTCACATTGTTAGTATCATATACCAACAACAATATGTTAAAAAAACAAAAAAAAAAAATAACAAATTCTTAAAACATAAGAGGGCATATATATATATATATATATGTTATAGTATATATATATATATATATATATATATATATATATATATATAGAAAGATATATAGTTATATATATATATATATATAATATATATATATGTATATATATATATATATATATATATATATATATATTATATATATATATATATATATATATATATAATATATATATATATATATATATATATATATATATATATATATATATATATATATATATATATATATATATAGAAAGAAGATATATATATATATATATATATATATATTATATATATATATATATATATATATATATATATATATATATATATATATATATATATATATATATATATATATATATATATATATATATATATATATATATATAATAAATATTTACTCTAGCGATCATTGCTATAAAAACAAATATATATATATATATATATATATATATATATATATATATATATATAGTATATATATATATATATATATATATATATATATATATATATATATATTTTTATATATATTATATATATATTATATACATATATATATAATATTAAGTTACTTTACGTTATTTATGTATGTTAACTGTATTTTCTATTTTCTTAATTAAATAAATCTATTACTTGTTGGTAGAATGAACTGTTTTTTATTTCTTTAAGAAGGTTTTTCTCAATAGATATTAATGCTAAGCTGGAAATAATATGTAGTCTTAAATTTCAAAAATTATATTCCAAAAATTGGCACCTCGCTCATAAGATAGTTTCCAGATATGACTATTTTTAAAAACTATTGTTCACTTAATTATATTTGATTCATAGAAATATTAATTAAATTTGAATATTCATTTGAAATGTATTCGATATTATAACATATAATATAATTATTGTAAGCATATGTTTACTTGATTTATTATTTTACTTCGTTTTCTTTCAATGTGAAAAAGATATAATTCTCCACACTAAGCGACGTCACTGCCGTACGGACTACTGACACTGAGAAGGTAAAAGCTTTCAAAAACTTCCCTTCGAGAGTTGATTTAACATACGATATGTTTTTTGTTTTTCTAAATTAAATTTAAAATTTTTAAGTAAAATATTTTTAAAGAATTTTAATGTTTTTAATAAATTTCGTATTATAAGGTGAAAAAAAAATGTTCTTTTTGAATAGGAAGAGGCTAATTTTTAATGATTGTTAAAAAAACAAAAGAGTAATTCAGAAGGAAAAGGAGCTTTCATCTTAAAAGCATCCTTTGGTCATTTACTTATGACATGAGTCAAATTACATTGCTCTCTCTCTCTCTCTCTCTCTCTCTCTCTCTCTCTCTCTCTCTCTCTCTCTCTCTCTCTCTCCAAAATAGCAACTGACCAACGAATGGTAAACAATAAATCGTATTCAATAATATTTGTGATTAACAATCAAATAAAAATTTGATAAAATATAATGATAAATTGTAATAATTAATGCAATTGTTTAAGGTTGGATTATTTCAATTTTTGAAATTATTTTTTATTACCAAGGAAGAATGGTTCCCTTGCTTCCAAGGACCGCAAGCTTTTGAATTATATATATATATATATATATATATATATATATATATATATATATATTATTATGTAGTTATAGTTAAATATATATATATATATATATATATATATATATATATATATATATATATATATATATATATAGCTATTTTTAGCTCATCATATTTTTAAAACTAAATATTTTGGTTTTATATATATATATATATATATATAAGAGCAGTATATATATATATATATATAAATATATATATATATATATATATATATATATAACTATATATATATATATATATATATATATATATATATATATATATATATATATATGGCTGTTTGGCTAACACTAATTGGATTAAACCATCATGTTTTTTTTTGTTTTAACCAACCAAAAAAATCATTGTATTTTTTTTTTCATTTTTCCAAATAAAAAGTAATAAAAAGTACTTTAATTGAAAGCATATAACTAAAACATCCTAATTGTAAATTTATTTAATAAATTAATTTGATTAAATCGTTATTTACTCTTTTAAAAAATAGATAAATTAAAATTATGAGTAAAATAATTAAAAACAAATAACTCTTTATCATCTATTTTTCCTCGAGTTAGAAAATTGATATTAAAATATTTAAATAAAAAATGTTTTTTGAATAAATTTTTAATTCCATCTGTTCAGGCAGTTCATAGTTCAAAGAGGAATTATTTTGAGCTTGAGAATTATTTTGAATTCCGGTGCTCGGCCAATCCTATATAATAACTAATTCGATTTATGAACTTATTTCGGATTTCAGTTGTGGTTTTAGTTTCATTTTAAAGGTTTCTCCTCACAGACACACAGACACACAGACACACAGACACACAGACACACAGACACACAGATACTGCTCTACTCAAGAAGGGGAACTTATATCCAAGGCTTCCACGAGTAATCAAACCAATGTATTTAAACACGCTACACACTCTACTATCACATAATTGTAGAGGCAATATAATAGTATCAATCTTTATGGTTTATTAACTGAAATTCTAATAACCTTTCATGAGGGTTATTATTATTATTATTATTATTATTATTATTATTATTATTATTATTATTATTATTATTATTATTATTATTATTATTATTATTATTTTTATCACTATTATTTTTTATCACTATTATTATTATTATTATTATTATTATTATTATTATTATTATTATTATTATTATTATTATTATTATTATTATTATTATTATTATTATTATTATTATTATTATTATTATTATTATTATTATTATTATTATTATGATTATGATTATTATTATTATTATTATTATTATTATTATTATTATTATTATTATTATTATTATTATTATTATTATTTTTATTATTATTATTATTAAAATAGAGTAACTATTTATTACGAATTCATGTCAAGCAGCAATGTTGTTGGCGACTTCAAAGATTTTCGTGAGGTTTGCAACCCTTAAAAAATTATAAAAATGCATTAAGAAATATATATATATATATATATATATATATATATATATATATATATATATATATATATATATATATATATATATATATATATATATATATATATATATATATATATATATATATGAATTTTTGTTGCAGTTAGCATATGAAGGACTTTCTTCGCACAGGGCTAGGGTGCGACAGTTTTAGCAACTCCGGTCCTTTACTTTTTCTGCTTGTATAACTCCTGAGCCAGCATTTAATCTTATGCGCCTGGAAACATGATCTTATGGAAGAAGATGCAAGTTCCACTTGAAAGGGTGAAAACCCTACCTGACCTGTGAGGTATAAGTCAAGGACTGTATCAGAAACCATTCCACCGAGAAATGGTTTAATGGAATTCTCCAGGATCAAGAGTTTCGATGCCAGAAAGGAAGATGATGTTGGTTCAACTGACAGGGTAAAAGCCCTATTGGGGGATGATATATAATATATATATATATATATATATATATATATATATATATATATATATATATATATATATATATATATATATATATATATATATATATATATATATATATATATATATATATATATATATAGCTTTCATAGATCTGAGGAAAACTGTAACAAACTTGTTGCAAGCTTTTATATTTACTTCAAATTCTGATAAGCTTTGGCTTAAAATTACATGGGCAAGCGAGCTAAAAAAAACTTGTAGAAAGCTTGCAGCAAGCTTGACACACAAAGGCACGCACATACACACACACACACACACACACACACACAGATATATATATATATGTTATATATATATATATATATATATATATATATATATATATATATATATATATATATATATATATATATATATATATATATATATATATATATATATACATATATATATATATATATATATATATATATATATTATATATATATATATATATATATATATATATATATATATATATATATATATATATATTACAGGTAATCACCTCTCACGGGCAGAGCTTTTTTGAGGAAGGGGTTGAAAACAAAAGCTTAACGCAAATTTCTGAGGTTATCGCGGAAGGAGGGATTTAAGAGAGAGATTAAATACAGTAGAAAAAGCAGATGAAGGCAGAGAATTCCATAGAAGAGAGGTGGCAAGAAAGAAGTAGATACCACAAAGGACAAGTCTGGGGTTCCCAATATTCACTCAAAATTTCTGAGGAAGCCGGGCGCCCCTTGTGCAACGAGGGCGACGCATTGGTGTTGGAAAGCGAGAGATCAACACACCATAGTACCTATAGTAAAGAGATAGTGCACCAACTACACGTCGCAGAGATAGAGGGTCAAGGGAGTTTGAAAGTAGGGGACAGTTTTTTAATCTTTAAGCCTTAGCCTCAACCCTATCCATCCAATAGAAGGTCGGAACCGGAACCTCCCCCCCCCCCCATATGTGGGAACAGTACTGTTGGGAAGAAATAAATTCTCGCAACCTAAACATAACTCCCAGTTTCTTTGAAGCCACCTTAGCAACTATTGTGATGTGAAGTTTCCAAGATAGTTATTTGTTTATGTATAGACCAAGAATGCTTATGTTGTCCACTGGTGAGACGGAAGAGCTGTCGGAGAAGATAGGAAAGTTGGGAGGCATTTTTGAGAGAGATTAAAATTGGAAAGATGAGGTCGAGAATTAATTCTAGAAACAAAAGAGCGAGTACAAGAGATGTTTTCGATTTTGGTTTAGTGACATCATTTTTCTAAGGATAATAAACAATTAATTAAAGTTGTCTTTAGAAGTATAGTACTTTTTTATTATTGAATGATATATATACATAAGCAAATTCTGAAATAAGAGAATAATATATATATATATATAGCTATATATATATATATATATATATATATATATATATAAGAAGAAGAGTATAAGAAGATATATATATATATATATATATATATATATATATATATATATATATATATATATATATATATATATGCTTAATCAGTAAAAACACTTTACTCATTAATATCAGAAACTATAGAACTATCATACTGGAAATGATCTTCTCAATTATGATGTATATATATATATGGAGGTATATATATATAGAGAAATATATATATATATATATAGTATATATATATATATATATATATATATAGTATATATATATATATATATATATATATATATATATATATATATATATATATGTGTGTGTGTGTGGTGTGTGTGTGTATAACCTACAGTAATAAAATTAATAATTACTTAATTTTGTACTTGCCGGAGCCGGAGCCGGAGCCGGAGCCGGAGCCGGAGACGGAGCAGCGTCTTTTTTTGCCCAACTCCCTGCACCGGTTACGGGTTCCCAAAATTGGCCCGGCCCGGTTCCAACCTTTCAAAACATTTCGACTCCGGCTCCACCTAAAACCTTGCGGCTTCGCGGTTCCGGCTCCACCTAAAACCCTGCGGCTTCGCGGCTTAGCGGCTCCGGCTCCGGCTCCGGCTCCGCAGCCCTGCCAAATACCACCATTTAATTAGCCCATCTTTTCAGTCAAATAGTAGTAGAAATTTCACAGCATCTAAGCTTGACATCTACGTAAAACATTAGGTGTTTGAAACACAGGTAAAAAGAATCAGATTCTATTGCAATAAGACTTTCTATGTGAGGAAGTGTCAGAGAGAGGAATGTGCTTTGCATAATTGCATAATGGAATGAATGTTATATTGTATCTCCTATCTGTCATTTTAATTTTTTATTTGTATATTGAGAGTTACATACTGATGAAAACTGCAATAAAGTACAGAACATCTCTTAAAAGATACAATTATTATTATTATATGTTGATATATAATCATACCTCAAGTGGGTAAAATTCTATCTATCTATCTATCTATCTATCTATCTATCTATCTATCTATCTATCTATCTATCTATCTATCTATCTATCTATTTTTCTAACTGACTGACTGTCTTCTTGCTGGTGTGTGAGTGTTAGTTCCTCTCCTTCATTTAAGAATCAATTTTTTAATTCACTCCGCCTCTTTAAGACCTATTTCCTCACACAAAAATACCTATGAATATTTTCCAAATAAAAAGTCGTGGAAACAAAAGAAGAACCAACAAATTGCATCTTTTCCCTTCAATACGTGAGAAGCGAAGAAAGAAATTACCAAACGAATTGCAACTCACACAAAAAAAAAAACAAAAAAAAAAACATTGCAGTACAATAAAGACTTCAGTAACGTAAGAAACAAAAGAGTAGAAACGGTACGGAGAAATGGAGGCTAAGAAAAACAAGAATCACTCTCTCTCTCTCTCTCTCTCTCTCTCTCTCTCTCTCTCTCTCTCTCTCTCTCTCTCTCTCTCTCTCTCTCTCTCTCTCTCTCTCTCTCTATATATATATATATATATATATGCAATAAATATATATATATATATATATATATATATATATATATACATGTTTATATATGTGTGTGTATATCACCACTGTTTTCCACATATATTATATATATATATATATATATATATATATATATATATATATATATATATATATATATATATGAAAGAACAAAATCTGTAAATATTTAATGTATGGGTATGTAATCATTAAACGATACGAAACCTATATATATCTCATAGTTATTAACTTAACTCTACTTTGATTTTCAAAATATCTGTCTTATGCGTCTTTAATAGCTGAACATTTTGTAAACCGTAAACTTTTTTTTACATCAGCAAGTAATTTGAATTTACATAAACGGTTTACAAAAGGATACTTAATTTTAATTTGAGACCAGAAAAATCTTAGAATGATTTGTGTGTTTCTTAATGATATAAAAAAATGTATCTATTTATCTATCTATCTATCTATCTATATATCTATTTATCTATCTATCTATCTATTTATCTATCTATCTATCTATCTATCTATCTATCTATCAAATTTAAATTTAATGAATATACTTGGATAGGATAAATATTTTAAGTTTGAAATCTATCTATCTATCTATCTATCTATCTATCTATCTATCTATCTATCTATCTATCTATCTATCTATCTATCTATCTATCTATTTAGTTTTTAGCTCTCAATTTTAATTTTAATGAATATACTTGTTTATTATAATAAAAATAATTAAAGTTTAAAATAGATATATCTATCTATATATCTAAAAATGTATCTATTTATCTATCTATCTATCTATCAAATTTAAATTTAGTTAATGAATATACTTGGATAGGAAAATAAATATATTAAGTTTGAAATCTATAAATCTATCTATCTATCTATCTATCTATCTATCTATCTATCTATCTATCTATCTATCTATCTATCTATCTATCTATCTATCTATCTATCTATCTATCTTTACATATCTCCTCCGGTGGCTTACCAAATTATACTCGAGTTGAAAAAGTTTTATATCTATCTTCTATCTATCTATCTATCTATCTATCTATCTATCTATCTATCTATCTATCTATCTATCTATCTATCTGTCTATGTATCTATCTATCTATCAATCTATCAATCTATCTAATTTTTGGCTCTCAATTTTAATTTTATTGAATATACTTGTTTATTATAATAAAAATAATTAAAGTTTAAAATAGATATATCTATCTATTTATCCATCTATCGATTTCGATTTTAACGAATATACTTGGACACGGAAATAAATAAATAAAGTTTTAAATCTATCTATCTATCTATCTATCTATCTATCTATCTATCTATCTATCTATCTATCTATCTATCTATCTATCTATCTATCTATCTATCTATCAAGGTTTAGTTCTCAATCTTAATTTTAATGAATATACTTGTTTAGAACAATAAAGAATTAAAGTTTAAAATAGATATATTTATCAAGCAATTTTAATTTTAATAAATATAGTTGGATAGGATAATAAATAAATAAATTTTGAAATATATCTATCTATCTATCTATCTATCTATCTATCTATCTATCTATCTATCTATCTATCTATCTATCTATCTATCTATCTATCTATCTATCTATCTATATATATATATATATATATATATATATATATATATATATATATATATATATATATATATATATATATATATATATATATATATATATATATATATATATAGGGTCCGGCAGTCAATCCCGCATTTTTGAAAGAATTCACAAAGCGAGGAAAGTGGTCGGAGCCAGTTGGCAAGATCACCGTTGTGTTCTGTTGGCTCAGCAGCGTTTCAGTTACCATGAATCAGTGGTCGAAACAATAACGTGCGTTCGCCGCGAAGGTATTTTACCAAACTGGTTCGTATGGAGCCGCTCAGCGTAATTTTCGTAAGCATTTCGGTATTCATCGTAATCGCGCAGTTCCCTCAATTAATTCGATTAAGTTGTGGGTTGAAAACTTTGAGAACATTGGAGAAACTACACACAAGAGAGAGGTGGTAGTCAGAGAAGCGTGCGTACTCTCGCGAATATCGAGCATGTGAGAGCTGCTGTGGGAAGAAGCCCTAGGAGATCGGCACGGCGACAAAGCGCTTCACTCGGAATTTCAGACAGAACAGTCAGACGGATTTTAAGGTTTGATCTTCATTATCACCCCTATAAAATGCAAGTGGTTCATGCCATCAATGAAAACGATGTTGTTGCCCGACGGCTTTCTTTGTGAAAGAGTGCTGGAAATGTCTGAGGTTAATGTGGATATTGTTCACAACCTTTTTATGAATGATTAGGCGCATTTCACCTGTCCGGTTATGTAAACAAGAAGAATTTCCTATACTGGAGTTCCAACAACCCTCAACAACTCCATCAAAAACCTCTTCATTCGGCTAAGGTCACGGTTTGGTGCGCGATCTCCTCAAAAGGAATAATAGGCCCTTTTTTATGAAGATGAGCGGGGACAAACAGTAACTGTTAATTCTGTGCGGTATTCAGAAATATTGCGCACGTTTTTCATTCCTCAACTTCAACATTGATAGGTCAACGATGAGACGTTATCCCAACAAGATGGAGTTACAAGCTACTCCGCTCGGAGAAGCATGGATATTCTCAACAACGTGTTTCCGAACCGGGTGATATCCCGGAATGGACACATTCCCTGGCCTCGTCGCTCACCGGACCTTACAGCTTGCGATTATTTCTTGTGGGGCTACCTCAAGAATAAAGTGTACGAACACCGACCTGCTACACTTCAACAACTCAAAACAAATATCCGCCAAGAAATTGAGAGTATTTCTCAACAATTGTTGCGTGACGTGATGGAGAATTTCAGGAGGTGCTTGCAGGAATGCATCAACCGCGATGGACAGCATTTATGTGGTTATTTTTAAAAAGTGAACAGAAGTGGACGTGTTTTAAATGCTATTTAACGTAAAATGAGTTGATTTCACTAAATTTACGTAAAGTGAAATACTTTCTTTTCCACACCCCTTTCAACAATGCGGAATTGACTGCCGGACCCTCTATATAATTTTTTCCGTTAAATTTTTTTGAAACAC
>JABUQX010143113.1:0-5000 GCA_015478945.1 Trachelipus rathkii | reverse complement strand
AAATAATGACAACAGAAACAAAAAACACCGGAAAACAACGTCTTAGAGGCCAAAAAAGCTACATTTTGGGTTTATAGTCAAAATCATTGATAATTAGAATTTTGTCTATTTTTAGGTGGGGTGAAAACTGGGGTCAGCCCCAGCAAAAAATTGGAACTATATATATATATATATATATATATATATATATAATATATATATATATATATATATATATATAGCATAAAAAAAAAGTGCAAAAAATATATATATATACATATGCGCACCCCAAAAAAAACCAACAAATATATATATATATATATATATATATATATATATATATATATACATGAATAGAGCTAGCCCTACCATGAAATTATTTGATTTCGTTTTCTTTTCCATGAATGATAACAAATATATTTTAATTCTTAATTCTTAAAACTACTATGAGTCGGGAGTCGAAATGTGGCCAGAGTTGGAGTCCGAAGAACCTGAGCCGGAGCCGGAGCCGGAGCCGGAGCCGGAGCCGGAGCCGGAGCCGGAGCAGGAGCCGGAGCCGAAACGGAGTTTAGAATGGAAGCTGAGTGTGAACTGAGACAGAGTATTGTGGTGCTTGAATCCAAAACTTGCTTTTGACTTGCAAAGATGTATGTTGCATCATGTCAAATGTAATGATGGGTGCAGAGATCGAATACGCTGGTTTCATGCCTCTAAAAATGGTAGTGTTGGTTGTATTAGTCACCATAGTCAGTCCCATTTTGTTTTACGGGTTACTTGCGTAAAGGTTCCACGCGAGAGCACACTCGCCCGCAGGCGCAAACTGTTGCAACCACGTGTCAAACTGACGCGAATGAATTGTGACATTACTCCGTTTTCTACGCATTTAATATTTATTTTTACAAACAGGTACATTCATATTATTAATTTTTTATTTAAGCATTAATTGTAATATGTTGAGTACATCAGCTTCTTTTAACCTGAAACATTTCTATTTTCTCATTAACTTTTGTAAACTTAAACTACATTTTATTTTGTTTAAAATTTGCTAAATTTTATTAAATCAATAAATCAATAGATCAATCGCTAATCAACCGCACACCCCACTCTTTCCCTGTCATCTGTGATCTATTGATCAAGTGATTAAAGTCATATTTAAGCCCATTTTGTTTAACTTTACTTGGAAATATGTTCTTTGTATGAACATTACATGAAATTGCTGAAAACATTTTATTTTTACTAAATTTTATTAAAAATATCAATTAATAAATAAATCAATAGATCAAACGCTAATCAACCACATACCCCACCCCTTCCCTGTCATCTGTAATCTATTATTTAAGCGATTAAATTCTTATTTGAGCACATTTCTTACAAAAATAACGTAAAAATAACTACATTACCTGTAAAATATTCACTATCGTACAGTTTTCTTTTATATATTAAGGAGTATATTTTCATTTCTTCCTTCTTTAGGTAAGTAAAGTTGGTTATGGATAAGGCCACGTTAAAAAAAAATAAAAAAAATAATGTTAATATATTTATTAATGCATTAATGTATATTTAAATACACAATATACCTTCTTAATGGTGGGCATAGGGGTTATCAATAAAATGAAGCTTTATTTGTACCAGTCCCTATATTAAACTAAAATAATAAATAGTTTTATAACCTATTTCCAAGAGCTGTATTCAAAGAAGAAGTCGGAGTCTGACCAACTTCGGTGGATGTATCGGAACAAGAGTTGTGCGTTCCGGTGCTAAGATCAAACCTTGTTTTTAAATTATATAATGTATGTTACGTCGAAGCATTTGTAATAAGGGATGCAGAGTACAAACACTCTAGTCCCAAACAACTATAAGATGTTATACGTCTTAAAGTGGGGTGTGGGTATGCCATCACCCGAAATTTTATATATATATATATATATATATATATATATATATATATATATATATATATATATATATATATATATATATATATATATATATATATATATACAATTTTGGGTATTTCATTTTCTTTTCAAGGTAGGACATCTATATTTTAAATTTTTTTCAAATATTTTATTATATCCTCGTTTTCTATGCTTTAAACATTAACTTAAATATTTAATATACATTTTCTTTTAAACTAAAAAATTAATAATTTGTATACTTCATTTTCTTTCCAAGGTGAAACATTTATATTTTTAATTTCTTTTCATATAGACCGTTTTCTAAACTTTGAAAGCTAACATTAATAAATGAATTCATTATTTCCTTTTTTTCAACGCATGCTATATATATATATATATATATATATATATATATATATATATATATATATATATATATATATATATATATATATATATAAAGAAGACATATATATATATTATTATATATATATTATTATTATTATATATATATATATATATATATATATATATATATATATATATATATATATATATTTATTTAATATATATATATATATATATATATATATATATATATATATATATATATATATATATATATATATATATATATATATATATATATATATATATATATATATATATATATATATATATACATATATGTTATATATATATATATATATATATATATATATATATATATATATATATTATATATATATATATATATATATATATATATATATATATATATATTCTTTTAAACTATAACATATATTTAATAATATTGTGTTTTAAGCTCTACCATTTTTATTTCAATTTATTTTCTTTGAAGCAGACTTTAATTAATTTATACTATTTTCTAAAACTATACTATATACCTAGCATGAGGTGTGCACATGTACCTACAAAAATGATAAAGCAAACAAACATAGTCGCTTTAGAAACTCTGCTGTACCATTTACTTGCCCACTTACATATTATAATATTTTCATTTAAGCATAACTTAAGTCATTTTTCTTTAAGGTGAAATATTTATTTGATTCCGTTTTCAAAATATAACTTAATGAATTTTATATTTTTCTTTTAAATTTAACTAAAAAATTTATTATAATTTGTTTATTATTAAAGGTTTTTAAAAAATTTAATGTTTCTTTCGCAAAATTATAAATTTTTATTAAATAATTTGTTTTTTGAATCCTAAAGCAGTAAAGCAGTAAATTAGTAAAGCAGTAAAGCAGTATCGCAAGTCACCAACCCATCTATCCTACCCATCCCACCACTCCAAGATCTATTGATTTACTGCTTCGTGTAATTTATTTACAGTATTTACTGTATTACAAACTCAAATATTGCTTAGACATAACATTTAACATGATGGGCTTTCTTTTAGCCAATCGTGGTCTCGAGGTAACACTCTGGAGTACCACCTCAAGGGTAAGGGTTCAAACCCACTTAGGACCATTTGAAATATACAAATGATTGTTGCGTTTATTGCACAAATATCTTTGAATATCTAATAAAGTCCAGTTAAAAATTACCCAGTGTTGCCCCTGACCCGAGTGTTGGCGGGGTAGCCCGTCGGAGGTTAGGTGTCCAAGACACGCCTTCGCTCCTCTAAGGAAGCTAAGCTTTCAGAGGTAAAATGATGGGTTTCCTTTTAGCCAATCGTGGTCTCGAGGTAACACTCTGCAGTACCATCTCAAGGGTAAGGGTTCAAACCCACGTAGGACCATTTGAAATATACAAATGATTGTTGTGTTTATTGCACAAGTATCTTTGAATATATATATATATATATATATATATATATATATATATATATATATATATATATATATATATATATATATATATATATATATATATATATATATATATATATATATATATATATATATATATATATATATATATTTACAGTTAACACCACCGCTCAAGGGCAGAGCCCTAATCTAGGAGGGGTGTGCTCAATTTTTGTCTGAGCAAGACTGAGCCAAGAAGAGAATAGCTCACTCACACGACCGACCAGTGACGATCCTGGGTCTCTCGCTTAGCTGGGCGAGTGCTCTAACGCTGGCTACCGGACGCCATTTTGGCGTTTCATCCATTCCTTCTGGCCTAAATATGGTATATATATATATATATATATATATATAAGATAGCATATATATTATAGTATATATATATATATATATATATATACATATATATGGTATATATTAATATATATATATATATATACATATATATATATATATATATATATATATATATATATATAAATATAAATATCATATATATATTTAGTATATATATATACATATATATATATATATATATATATATATATATATATATATATATCATTCACCTTCTTTCCCAAGGACTAGGGGTAAGGTGCGTACCATGTACCGGAAGCAGAAAAGTAATAATAGAAGAACATGACAAGTCGAAAAAGAAAGCCCTTTTTACACCTATTAGTGAGAACTCGTTGCATTCAGAAATCTACCCTAGAGTTTCACGGGAATGCGACGAACACTAACTATGGCATCTTGTCAGTATGGGACTCATCCCTTGGCCCAGGTAGGCCACAACCATACACCCTCACAAATTCCCGCCATTCACTCCTATTATGCATCTTTCTTCTCGCCTTTATCAAACTCACATTTCTCTCCTCCAGGTATTTCTTTGCTGACTCAGTCCACTTTGATTTCAGTCTCCCAGCTGGTCGATTCCCAACACACTCAACACTATACATCCCCTTAACCAACCGACTATTATCCATCCTTTCCACATGACCAAACCATCTCAACGTATTTTCATTTATTCTCTCATTTATCCCTTTCTTCTCACCACACAACTTTCTAATGCGTTCGTTCCACATTTTATCAATTATTATCACACCCAAAACGCCCATAAGATTGTCCATCTATACACATTGTACTTTAGATCTATACCTCTTATTCCAGACCAAAGCCTCACTACTATACATTAACACTGGTAACAACATACCCTTCTGTAAGACCCTAGTGCACCCAACAACTTAGCCCCTTTACATCCACCAACGATTTAATTGCACCAGCCACCTTCCTG
>JABUQX010143112.1:0-18529 GCA_015478945.1 Trachelipus rathkii | reverse complement strand
ACGGAACTTAGGTTAACGGAACTTAGGTTAACGGAACTTAGGTTAACGGAACTTAGGTTAACGGAACTTAGGTTAACGGAACTTAAGTTAACGGAACTTAGGTTAAAGGTAGGTTAACGGAACTTAGGTTAAAGGAACTTAGGTTAAAGGAACTTAGGTAAACTTAACTTATGTTAACTTAACTTAGGTTAACTTAACTTAGGTTAACGGAACTTAGGTTAACGGAACTTGTAATAACTTCTAACTTAGGGGTTACCTGAACTTAGGTTAACGGAACTTAGGTTAACGGAACTTAGGTTAACGGAACTTAGGTTAACTTAACTTAGGTTAACGGAACTTAGGTTAACGGAACTTAGGTTAACGGAACTTAGGTTAACGGAACTTAGGTTAACGGAACTTAGGTTAACTTAACTTAGGTTAACGGAACTTAGGTTAACTTAACTTAGGTTAATGGAACTTAGGTTAACTTAACTTAGGTTAACGGAACTTAGGTTAACTTAACTTAGGTTAACGGAACTTAGGTTAACTTAACCTAGGTTAACGGAACTTAGGTTAACTTAACTTAGGTTAACGGAACTTAGGTTAACTTAACTTAGGTTAACGGAACTTAGGTTTACTTATATTAGGTTAACGGAACTTAGGTTAACGGAACTTAGGTTAACTTAACTTAGGTTAACGGAACTTAGGTTAACTTAACTTAGGTTAAAGGAACTTAGGTTAACTTATATTAGGTTAACGGAACTTAGGTTAACGGAACTTAGGTTAACGGAACTTAGGTTAACGGAACTTAGGTTAACTTAACTTAGGTTAACGGAACTTAGGTTAACTTAACTTAGGTTAAAGGAACTTAGGTTAACTTATATTAGGTTAACGGAACTTAGGTTAACGGAACTAGGGTTAACGGAACTTAGGTTAACGGAACTTAGGTTAACGGAACTTAGGTTAACGGAACTTAGGTTAACTTAACTTAGGTTAAAGGAACGTAGGTTAACGGAACTTAGGTTAACGGAACTTAGGTTAACGGAACTTAGGTTATCTTAACTTAGGTTAACTTAACTTAGCTTAACTTAACTTAGGTTAACATAACTTAGGTTAACGGAACTTAGGTTAACGGAACTTAGGTTAACGGAACTTAGGTTAACGGAACTTAGGTTAACAGAACCCAAGTTAACTTAACTTAGTTTAACAAAACTTAGGTTAACTTAACTTAGGTTAAAGGAACTTAGGTTAACTTAACTTAGGTTAACGGAACTTAGGTTAACGGAACTTAGGTTAACGGAACTTAGGTTAACGGAACTTAGGTTAACTTACCTTAGGTTAACGGAACTTAGGTTAACTTATATTAGGTTAACGGAACTTAGGTTAACGGAACTTAGGTTAACGGAACTTAGGTTAACGGAACTTGGGTTAACGGAACTTAGGTTAACGGAACTTAGGTTAACGGAACTTGGGTTAACGGAACTTAGGTTAACTTAACTTAGGTTAACGGAACTTAGGTTAACTTAACTTAGGTTAACGGAACTTAGGTTAACGGAAATTAAGTTAACGGAACTTAGGTTAACGGAACTTAGGTTAACTTATATTAGGTTAACGGAACTTAGGTTAACGGAAATTAGGTTAACGGAACTTATTTTAACTTAACAGGTTAACTTAACTTAGGTTAACGGAACTTAGGTTAACGGAACTTAGGTTAACGGAACTTAGGTTAACGGAACTTAGGTTAACGGAACTTGGGTTAACGGAACTTAGGTTAACGGAACTTAGTTAACTTAACTTAACTTAACTTAGTTAACTTAACTTAACTTAACTTAGTTAACTTAACTTAACTTAACTTAGTTAACTTAACTTAACTTAACTTAGGTTAACGGAACTTAGGTTAACGGAACTTAGGTTAACGGAACTTAGGTTAACTTAACCTAGGTTAACGGAACTTAGGTTAACGGAACTTAGGTTAACGGAACTTAGGTTAAAGGAACGTAGGTTAACGGAACTTAGGTTAAAGGAACTTAGGTTAACTTAACTTAGGTTAACTTAACTTAGGTTAACTTAACTTAGGTTAACGGAACTAAGGTTAACGGAACTTAGGTTAACTTAACTTAGGTTAACGGAACTTAGGTTAACTTATATTAGGTTAACGGAACTTAGGTTAACTTAACTTAGGTTAACGAAACTTAGGTTAACGGAACTTGGGTTAACGGAACTTAGGTTAACGGAACTTAGGTTAACGGAACTTAGGTTAAAGGAACTTAGGTTAACTTAACTTAGGTTAACTTAACTTAGGTTAACTTAACTTAGGTTAACGGAACTTAGGTTAACGGAACTTAGGTTAACTTAACTTAGGTTAACGGAACTTAGGTTAACGGAACTTAGGTTAACGGAACTTAGGTTAACGGAACTTAGGTTAACGGAACTTAGGTTAACGGAACTTAGGTTAACGGAACTTAGGTTAACTTAACTTAACTTAGGTTAACGGAACTTAGGTTAACGGAACTTAGGTTAACTTAACTTAGGTTAACTTAACTTAAATTAACGGAACTTAACTTAGGTTAACGGAACTTAGGTTAACGGAACTTAGGTTAACTTAACTTAGGTTAACGGAACTTAGGTTAACGGAACTTAGGTTAACAGAACTTAGGTTAACGGAACTTAGGTTAACGGAACTTAGGTTAACGGAACTTAGGTTAACGGAACTTAGGTTAACGGAACTTGGGTTAACGGAACTTAGGTTAACGGAACTTAGGTTAAAGGAACGTAGGTTAAGGGAACTTAGGTTAAAGGAACTTAGGTTAACTTAACTTAGGTTAACATAACTTAGGTTAACTTAACTTAGGGTAACGGAACTTAGGTTAACGGAACTTAGGTTAACGGAACTTAGGTTAAAGGAACTTAGGTTATCTTAACTTAGGTTAACTTAACTTAGGTTAACTTAACTTAGGTTAACGGAACTTAGGTTAACTTAACTTAGGTTAACGGAACTTAGGTTAACGGAACTTAGGTTAACTTAACCTAGGTTAACGGAACTTAGGTTAACGGAACTTAGGTTAACGGAACTTAGGTTAAAGGAACGTAGGTTAACGGAACTTAGGTTAAAGGAACTTAGGGTAACTTAACTTAGGTTAACTTAACTTAGGTTAACTTAACTTAGGTTAACTTAACATAGGTTAACGGAACTTAGGTTAACTTAACTTAGGTTAACGGAACCTAGGTTAACTTATATTAGGTTAACGGAACTTAGGTTAACTTAACTTAGGTTAACGGAACTTAGGTTAACGAAACTTGGGTTAACGGAACTTAGGTTAACGGAACTTAGGTTAACGGAACTTAGGTTAACGGAACTTAGGTTAACGGAACTTAGGTTAACTTAACTTAGGTTAACGGAACTTAGGTTAACTTAACTTAGGTTAAAGGAACGTAGGTTAACGGAACTTAGGTTTACGGAACTTAGGTTAACGGAACTTAGGTTAACTTATATTAGGTTAACGGAACATAGGTTAACTTAACTTAGGTTAACGGAACTAAGGTTAACGGAACTTAGGTTAACGGAACTTAGGTTAACGGAACTTAGGTTAACGGAACTTTGGTTAACGGAACTTAGGTTAACGGAACTTGGGTTAACGGAACTTAGGTTAACGGAACTTAGGTTACCGGAACTTAGGTTAACTTAACTTAGGTTAACGGAACTTAGGTTAACTTAACTTAGGTTAAAGGAACGTAGGTTAACGGAACTTAGGTTAACGGAACTTAGGTTAACGGAACTTAGGTTAACGGAACTTAGGTTAACGGAACTTAGGTTAACGGAACTTAGGTTAACGGAACTTAGGTTAACTTATATTAGGTTAACGGAACTTAGGTTAACGAAAATTAGGTTAACGGAACTTATTTTAACTTAACAGGTTAACTTATCTTAGGTTAACGGAACATAGGTTAACGGAACTTAGGTTAACGGAACTTAGGTTAACGGAACTTAGGTTAACGGAACTTAGGTTAACTTAACTTAGGTTAACGGAACTTAGGTTAACTTAACTTAGGTTAACGGAACTTAGGTTAACTTATATTAGGTTAACGGAACTTAGGTTAACGGAACTTAGGTTAACGGAACTTAGGTTAACGGAACTTAGGTTAACGGAACTTAGGTTAACCTAACTTAGGTTAACGGAACTTAGGTTAACTTAACTTAGGTTAAAGGAACTTAGGTTAACTTATATTAGGTTAACGGAACTTAGGTTAACGGAACTTGGGTTAACGGAACTTAGGTTAACGGAACTTAGGTTAACGGAACTTAGGTTAACGGAACTTAGGTTAACTTAACTTAGGTTAAAGGAACGTAGGTTAACGGAACTTAGGTTAACGGAACTTAGGTTAACGGAACTTAGGTTATCTTAACTTAGGTTAACTTAACTTAGCTTAACTTCACTTAGGTTAACTTAACTTAGGTTAACGGAACTTAGGTTAACGGAACTTAGGTTAACGGAACTTAGGTTAACGGAACTTAGGTTAACAGAACTTAGGTTAACGGAACTTAGGTTAACGGAACTTAGGTTAACTTAACTTAGGTTAACGGAACTTAGGTTAACGGAACTTAGGTTAACGGAACTTGGGTTAACGGAACTTAGGTTAACGGAACTTAGGTTAACGGAACTTAGGTTAACTTACCTTAGGTTAACGGAACTTAGGTTAACTTATATTAGGTTAACGGAACTTAGGTTAACGGAACTTAGGTTAACGGAACTTAGGTTAACGGAACTTGGGTTAACGGAACTTAGGTTAACGGAACTTAGGTTAACGGAACTTGGGTTAACGGAACTTAGGTTAACGGAACTTAGGTTAACTTAACTTAGGTTAACTTAGGTTAACTTAACTTAGGTTAACGGAACTTAGGTTAACTTAACTTAGGTTAACGGAACTTAACTTAAGAAAACGGAACTTAGGTTAACTTAACTTAGGTTAACGGAACTTAGGTTAACTTATATTAGGTTAACGGAACTTAGGTTAACGGAAATTAGGTTAACGGAACTTATTTTAACTTAACAGGTTAACTTAACTTAGGTTAACGGAACTTAGGTTAACGGAACTTAGGTTAACGGAACTTAGGTTAACGGAACTTAGGTTAACGGAACTTAGGTTAACGGAACTTAGGTTAACGGAACTTAGGTTAACGGAACTTAGGTTAAAGGAACTTAGGTTATCTTAACTTAGGTTAACTTAACTTAGGTTAACTTAACTTAGGTTAACTTAACTTAGGTTAACGGAACTTAGGTTAACGGAACTTAGGTTAACTTAACCTAGGTTAACGGAACTTAGGTTAACGGAACTTAGGTTAACGGAACTTAGGTTAAAGGAACGTAGGTTAACGGAACTTAGGTTAAAGGAACTTAGGTTAACTTAACTTAGGTTAACTTAACTTAGGTTAACTTAACTTAGGTTAACGGAACTAAGGTTAACGGAACTTAGGTTAACTTAACTTAGGTTAACGGAACTTAGGTTAACTTATATTAGGTTAACGGAACTTGTGGGTTAACTTACTTAGTTAACGAAACTTAGGTTAACGGAACTTAGGTTAACGGAACTTAGGTTAACGGAACTTAGGTTAACGGAACTTAGGTTAAAGGAACTTAGGTTAACTTAACTTAGGCTAACTTACCTTAGGTTAACTTAACTTAGGTTAACGGAACTTAGGTTAACGGAACTTAGGTTAACTTAACTTAGGTTAACGGAACTTAGGTTAACGGAACTTAGGTTAACGGAACTTAGGTTAACGGAACTTAGGTTAACGGAACTGAGGTTAACGGAACTTAGGTTAACGGAACTTAGGTTAACGGAACTTAATAACTTAACTTAGGTTAACGGAACTTAGGTTAACGGAACTTAGGTTAACGGAACTTAGGTTAATGGAACTTAGGTTAACGGAACTTAGGTTAACGGAACTTAGGTTAACTTAACTTAGGTTAACGGAACTTAGGTTAACTTAGGTTAACGGAACTTAGGTTAACGGAACTTAGGTTAACGGAACTTAGGTTAACGGAACTTAGGTTAACGGAACTTAGGTTAACGGAACTTGGGTTAACGGAACTTAGGTTAACGGAACTTAGGTTAAAGGAACTTAGGTTAACTTAACTTAGGTTAACTTAACTTAGGTTAACTTAACTTAGGTTAACATAACTTAGGTTAACGGAACTTAGGGTAACGGAACTTAGGTTAACGGAACTTAGGTTAACGGAACTTAGGTTAAAGGAACTTAGGTTATCTTAACTTAGGTTAACTTAACTTAGGTTAACTTAACTTAGCTTAACTAAACTTAGGTTAACTTAACTTAGGTTAAAGGAACTTAGGTTTTAACTTAGGTTAACGGAACTTAGGTTAACGGAATTTAGGTTAACGAACCTGTGTTAACGGGAACTTAGGTTAACGGAACTTAGGTTAACGGAAATTAGGTAAAGGAACGTAGGTTAACGGAACTTAGTTAAAGGAACTTAGGGTAACTTTCTAACTTAGGCTACTTAACTTAGGTTAACTTAACTTAGGTTAACTTAACATAGGTTAACGGAACTTAGGTTAACTTAACTTAGGTTAACGGAACCTAGGTTAACTTATATTAGGTTAACGGAACTTAGGTTAACTTAACTTAGGTTAACGGAACTTAGGTTAACGAAACTTGGGTTAACGGAACTTAGGGGAACGGAACTTATTAACGGAACTTAGAATAATGGAACTGGTAAGCCAACTTAACTTAGGTTAACGGAACTTAGGTTAACTTAACTTAGGTTAACGGAACTTAGGTTAACGGAACTTAGGTTAACGGAACTTAGGTTAACGGAACTTAGGTTAACGGAACTTAGGTTAACGGAACTTAGGTTAACTTAACTTAGGTTAACGGAACTTAGGTTAACGGAACTTAGGTTAACGGAACCTAGGTTAATCAAACTTAGGTTAATGGAACTTTGCTAACGGAACTTAGGTTAACGGAAACTTAGGTTAACGGAACTTGGGTTAACGGAACTTAGGTTAACGGAACTTGTGTTAACGGAACTTAGGTTAACTTAACTTAGGTTAACGGAACTTGTGTAAGCTAACTTAACTTAGGTTAAAGGAACGTAGGTTAACGGAACTTAGGTTAACGGAACTTAGGTTAACGGAACTTAGGTTAACGGAACTTAGGTTAACTTAACTTAGGTTAACGGAACTTAGTATAACTTATATTAGGTTAACTTAACTTAGGTTAACTTAACTTAGGTTAACTTAACCTAGGTTAACGGAACTTAGGTTAACGTAACTTAGGTTAACGGAACATAGGTTAACGGAACTTAGGTTAACGGAACTTAGGTTAACGGAGCTTAGGTTAACGGAACTTAGGTTAAAGGAACGTAGGTTAACGGAACCTAGGTTAAAGGAACTTAGGTTAACTTAACTTAGGCTAACTACCTTAGGTTAACTTAACTTAACTTAACTTAGGTTAACGGAACTTAGGTTAACTTAACTTAGGTTAACGGAACGTAGGTTAACGGAACTTAGGTTAACGGAACTTAGGTTAACGGAACTGAGGTTAACGGAACTTAGGTTAACGGAACTTAGGTTAACAAAACTTATGTTAACGGAACTTAGGTTAACGGATCTTAGGTTAACTTATATTAGGTTAACGGACCTAAGGTTAACGGAACTTAGGTTAACGGAACTAAGGTTAACGGAACATAGGTTAACGGAACTTAGGTTAACGGAACTTAGGTTAACGGAACTTGGGTTAACGGAACTTAGGTTAAAGGAACGTAGGTTAACGGAACTTAGGTTAAAGGAACTTAGGTTAACTTAACTTAGGTTAACTTAACTTAGGTTAACGGAACTTAGGTTAACTTAACTTAGGTTAACGGAACTTAGGTTAAAGGAACTTAGGTTATCTTAACTTAGGTTAACTTAACTTAGGTTAACTTAACTTAGGTTAACTTAACTTAGGTTAACGGAACTTAGGTTAACTTAACTTAGGTTAACGGAACTTAGGTTAACGGAACTTAGGTTAACGGAACTTTAACGGAACTTAGGTTAACGGAACTTAGGTTAACGGAACTTAGGTTAAAGGAACGTAGGTTAACGGAACTTAGGTTAAAGGAACTTAGGTTAACTTAACTTAGGTAAACTTAACTTAGGTTAACTTAACTTAGGTTAACTTAACTTAGGTTAACGGAACTTAGGTTAACGGAACTTAGGTTAACTTAACTTAGGTTAACGGAACTTAGGTTAACTTATATTAGGTTAACGGAACTTAGGTTAACGGAACTTAGGTTAACGGAACTTAGGTTAACGGAACTTAGGTTAACGGAACTTAGGTTAACGGAACTTAGGTTAACGGAACTTAGGGTTAACGAAACTTAGGTTAACGGAACTTAGGTTAACAGAACTTAGGTTAACTTAACTTAGGTTAACGGAATATAGGTTAAAGGAACTTAGGTTAACGGAACTTAGGTTAACGGAAATCAGGTTAACGGAACTTAGGTTAACGGAACTTAGGTTAACGGAACTTAGGTTAACGGAACTTAGGTTAATGGAACTTAAGTTAACTTAGGTTAACGGAACTTAGGTTAACTTAATTTAGGTTAACGGAACTTAGGTTAACCTAACTTAGGGGAACTTAGGTTAACGAAACTTGGGTTAACGGAACTTAGGTTAACGGAACTTAGGTTAACGGAACCCAGGTTAACTTGGAGCTTAGGTTAGCAACAGGTTAACGGAACTTAGAGTTAACAACAGGTTAAAGGAACGTAGGTTGCTGGAACTTACTTTACGGAACTTAGGTGCTGGAGACTTAGGTTAACTATATTGGGATTAGCAGGGCATAGATTAACTGCAGTTAGGAACTTAGGATTGGAACAGGTTAACGGAACTTAGAGTTAAAGGAACTTGGGTTAACAGAACTTAGGTTAACAGGGCAGGTTGCTGGAACTTAGTTGCAGTACTTAGGTTAACAGAACTTAGGTTAACGGAACTCAGGTTAACGGAACTTAGGTTAACAGAACTTAGGTTGCTTAACTTAGGTTAACGGAACTTAGGTGCTTAACTTAGGTTAAAGAACTGTAGAGTGAACTTAGTTAACGGAACTTAGGTTGGAACGGGTTAACAGGAACTTAACTTAGGTTAACTTGAACTTAGGTTAACGAACTTGGAGTTAAGCAGCAGGTTAACGAAACTTAGGTTAACTTATATTAGGTTAACGGAACTTAGGTTAACTGAAAGGTTAACGGAACTTATTTTAACTTAACAGGTTAACTTATCTTAGGTTAACGGAACTTAGGTTAACGGAACCTGGGTTAACGGAACATAGGTTAACCTAACTTAGGTTAACGGAACTTAGGTTTTAACTTAGGTTAACGGAACTTGGGTTAACGGAACTTAGGTTAACGCAGGTTAACGGAGCTTAGGTTAACGGAACTTAGGTTAACTTATCAGGTTAACGGAACTTAGGTTAACGGAACTTAGGTTAAAGGAACTTGGGTTATCTTAGCAGGTTAACAACAGGTTAACTTAACTTAGGTTAACGGAACTTAGGTTAGCGGAACTTAGGTTAACAACTTAGGTTAACGGAACTTAGGTTAACGGAACTTAGGTTAACTTAACTTAGTTTAACCGGAACTTAGGTTAGCGGAACTTAGGTTAACGGAACTTAGGTTAAAGGAACGTAGGTTAACGGAACAGGTTAAAGGAACTTAGGTTAACGGAACTTAGGAAACTGCTTAGGATTAACTTAACTTAGGTTAACTTAACTTAGTTACGGAACTTAGGTTAACGGAAATTAGGTTAACGGAACTTAGGTTAAGAACTTAGGTTAATTTATATTAGGTTAACGGAACTTAGGATTAACGGAACTTAGGTTAATGGAACTTAGGTTAACGGAACTTGGGTTAACGGATTAGGTTAATGGAACTTAGGTTAACGGAACTTGGGTTAACAGAAACTTAGGTTAACGGAACTTAGGTTAACAGAACTTGGGATTAAAGGAACTTGATTATCTTAACTTGAGTTAACTTAGCAGGTTAACTTAACTTAGGTGCTGCTTAGGTTAGCTGCTTGGGTTAACAGACTTAACAGAACCCAGAGTTAACGGAACTTAGGTTAGCAACTAGGTGCTGGAACTTAAGTTATGGAACTTAGTTAACAGGAACTTAGGTTAAAAGACGTAGGTTAACGGAACCCAGGTTAAAGGAACTTAGGTTAACTTAACTTAGGTTAACCTTAGGTTAACAGAACTTGGGATTAACTTAACTCAGGTTAACGGAATAGGTTAACTCAACAGGTTAACGGGACAGGTTAACTTATATTAGGTTGCTGGAACTTAGGTTAACGGAACTAGGTTAACGGAACTTAGGTTAACTTAACTTAGGTTACTTAACTTAAGTTAACTTAACTTAGGTTAACGAAATTAGGTTAACTTATATTAGGTTAACGGAACTTATTTTAACTTAACTTAGGTTTAACGGAACTTGGGTTAACGGAACTTAGGTTAACGGAACTTAGATTAAGAACTCAGGTTAACGGAACTTAGGTTAAAGGAACGTAGGTTAACAGAACTTAGGTTTACGGAACTTAGGTTAACAGAACTTAGGTTTTATATTAGGTTAACGGAACATAGGTTAACTTATCAGGTTAACGGAACTTAGGTTAACGGAACTTAGGTTAACAAGGAACTTAGGTTAACGGAACTTGGGTTAACGGAACTTGGGTTAACGGAACTTAGGTTAACGGAACTTGATTAACTGGAGCTTAGGTAGAGAACTTGGGTTAACTGGAACTTAGGTTAACAGGGCAGAGTTAACGGAACTTCGTTAATAACTTGGGTAGGAACTTGGGTTAACTTAGGTTAAAGAACGTAGGTTAACGGAACTTAGGGAGCGGAACAGGATGGCGGAACAGGTAAACTTAGCAGGTTAACAACAGGTTAACTTAACGGTTAACGGAACTTGGGTTAACGGAACTTGGGTTAACTTAACTTGGGTTAACGGAACTTAGGTTAACTTTTAGGTTAACGGAACTTAGGTTAACGGAACTTAGGTTAACGGAACTTAGGTTAACGGAACTTAGGTTAACGGAACTTAGGTTAACGGAACTTAGGTTAACGGAACTTGGGTTAACAGAACTTAGGTTAACGGAACTTAGGTTAAAGGAACTTAGGTTAACGGAACTTAGATTAACGGAACTTAGGTTAACTTAACTTAGGTTAACTTAACTTAGGTTAACGGAACTTAGGTTAAAGGAACTGAACTTAGGTTAACTTAACTTAGGTTAACGGAACTTAGGTTAACTTATATTAGTAAGTTAACGGAACTTAGGTTAACGGAAATTAGGTTAACGGAACTTATTTTAACTTAACAGGTTAACTTAACTTAGGTTAACGGAACTTAGGTTAACGGAACTTAGGTTAACAAAACTTAGGTTAACGGAACTTAGGTTAACGGAACTTAGGTTAACTTATATTAGGTTAACGGAACTTAGGTTAACTTAACTTAGGTTAACGGAACTTAGGTTAACGGAACTTAGGTTAACAAAGACAGGTTACCTTATAGGTTAACGGAACTCAGGTTAACGGAACTTAGGTTAACGGAACTTAGGTTAAGGAACCTTTGGTTAACGGAACTTAGGTTAAAGGAACTTAAGGTTAACTTAACTTGGGTTAACTTAACTTAGGTTAACAGAACTTAGGTGGAACTTAAGTTAACGGAACTTAGGTTAACTTATATTAAGTTAACGGAACTTAGGTTAGCTTATATTAGGTTAACGGAACCAGGTTAACTAACTTAGGTTAACGGAAACTTAGGTTAACGGAACTTAGGTTAACGGAACTTAGGTTAACGGAACTTAGGTTAACGGAACTTAGGTTAACGGAACTTAGGTTAACTTAACTTAGGTTAACGGAACTTAGGTTAACTTAACTTAGGTTAACGGAACCTAAGGTTAACGGAACTTAGGTTGACAACTTAGATTAACGGAACTTAGGTTAACGGAACTTAGGTTAACGGAACTGAGGTTAACGGAACTTAGGTTAACGGAACTTAGGTTAACGGAACTTAGGTTAACGGAACTTAGGTTAAAGGAACTGGTTAACTTATATTAGGTTAACGGACCTTAGGTTAACGGAACTTAGGTTAACGGAACTTAGGTTAACGGAACATAGGTTAACGGAACTTAGGTTAACGGAACTTAGGTTAACGGAACTTGGGTTAACGGAACTTAGGTTAAAGGAACGTAGGTTAACGGAACTTAGGTTAAAGGAACTTAGGTTAACTTAACTTAGGTTAACTTAACTTAGGTTAATAACTTAGGTTAACTTAACTTAGGTTAATTTAACTTAGGTTAACGAAACTTGGTTAACGGAACTTAGGTTAAAGGAACTTAGGTTATCTTAACTGAGTTAACTTAGGTTAACCCAACTAGGTTAACCTTAATTTAACCCGAACTTAGGTTAACGCTTAGGTTAGCAGGACTTAGGTTAACGGAACTTAGGTGCTCAACCTAGGTTAACCAGAACTTAGAATGCCAGGCCGTTAACGGAACTTAAGGAACAGGTGCTATATTAGATTAGCTTGGAGACTTAGGTTAACGGAACTTAGGTTAAACAGAACTTAGGTTAACGGAACTTAGGTTAACGGAACTTAGGTTAACCAAGGAACTTGGGTTAACGGAACTTAGGTTAACGGAACTTAGGTTAACGGAACAGGTTAAGGAACTTAGGTTATCCTAACTTAGGTTAACTTAACTTAGGTTAACTTAACTTAGGTTAACAGGCAGGCAGGCAGGCAGGCAGGCAGGCAGGCAGGCAGGCAGGCAGGCAGGCAGGCAGGCAGGCAGGCAGGCAGGCAGGCAGGGAAGGCAGGCAGGCAGGCAGGCAAGCGAGGCAGGCAGGCGGGCAGGCAGGCAGAGCAGGCAGGCGAGGCGGGCGAGGCAGGCAGGCAGGCAGGCAGGCAGGCAGGCAGTTCATTGAAATAACTACATATCGATGTTATATTTACTATTTTAGTTCATACAAAGTGTTTATTTCACGATTTTACTTCTTTTTTCCCAATTACCTTTTTATAATAGCTACCGAAAATAAATTCACTGTATCACATAACATATGAATCCCAGAGTTCAAATCTGCAAGTGCATGCCTCCGTTAAATTCTATTCGTAAAATGGGACATGGAAAATGACCCAAAAATATATAAAATAGCGGTCATTCTGATGGCTTGGGCTTGGGCAGGCAGGCAGGCAGGCAGGCAGGCAGGCAGGCAGGCAGGCAGGCAGGCAGGCAGGCAGTCAGGCAGGCAGGCAGGCAGCCAGGCAGGGGCGGCCCAGGCAGGCAGGGTAGGCAGTCAGGGAGGCAGGCGAGGCAGGCGAGGCAGGTGGGCAGGCAGGCGGGGCAGGCAGGCAGGCGAGGCAGGCGAAGGCAGGCAGGCGGAGGCAGGATTCCAGGCAGGATTCCAGGCGGAGCAGGCAGGCAGGCAGGCGAGGCGGGCATGAATAGATGTTATATTTACTATTTAAGTTCTTACAAAGTGTTTATTTCACGATTTTACTTCTTTTTCCCAATTACCTTTTTATAATAGCCTATCGAATATAAATTCACTGTATCACATAGCTTATGAATCCCAGAGAAAATGCATGCCTCCGTTAAAATCTATTCGTAAAATGGGACAGGGAAAATGTCCCCAAAAAATATATAGGAATATTTGTTATTCGCGAGGCAGGCATTCAGGTAGGCAGGCAACGGAGGCTGGCAGGCGGGCAGAAGGCAGGCAGGCAGGCAGGCAGGCGGGCAGGGAGGCAGGAGAGAGCGAGGCAGGCAGGCAGGCAGCAGAGGCAGGCAGGCGGGCAGGCAGGCGGGCGGGCAGGCGGGCAGGCGGAGGCAGGCAGGCAGGCGGGTGAGCAGTCAGAAGCAGGCGAGCAGTGCAGGCAGAGCAGGCAGGCGGCAGGAGGGCAGGCAGGCAGGCAGGCAGGCGGGCAGGCGAGCAGGCAGGCGACGGCGGGACAAGGAAAGAGGCGACGAAGAAGGCGGAGGCGGGAAAAAGAAGGCGAGCAGGCAGGCAGGCAGGCGAGCAGGCGAGCGAGCAGAGCAGAGCAGGCAGGCGACGAAGCGGCAGAGCAGGCGAGCAGGAAGGCAGGCGAAGCGGAGCAGAGCGTTCTTTTAAATAACTACATATCAGTCATTATCTTTACTATTTTGATTCATACAAAGGTATTTATTTCACAATTTGCTTTATCTTTTTCCCAATGCCTTTTATAATATCTATCAGATATAGAGTGCTGTATCACATAGCACTGAATCTTAGGATTCAAAATCTATGCATGTACATCTACCTCAGTTAAAATCTATTGTAAATTAGGACATGGAAAATGTCCCAAAAATATATAAGAGTTTTGTTATTCGCGGGCAGGCAGGCAGGCAGGCAAGCAGGCAGACAGGCAGGCAGAGAAAGGCAGGCAGGCAGGCAGGCAGGCAGCAAGCAGGCAGGCAGGCAGGCAGGCAAGCAGGCAGTGAGACAGGTACGATGTAGAGCAGAAGGCAAACGAAACGGAAACGGAGAGCAAACAAGCAAAGGGAAGCGACGGCAAACAGAAACGAAACGAAACGAAGCAAACGAAACGAAACGAAACGAAACGGAACAAACGCGGCAAACGCTTCAAAGCAAGCGAAGCAGAAACAGTGACGACGGCGAAACGAAGCGAAGCAGAAGGCAGGCGAAGCAGGCGAAGCAGGCGAAGCAGTAGACAAACAGCAAGCGAAGCGAGCAGAGCAGAGCGAAGCAGAAGAGCAGAGCGAGCAGAAGCGGAAGAAGCAGAGCAGAGCGAAACAGCAACAGCAAACGAAACAGTAACGAAACGAAGCAGGCAAACATGTAGCAAATCAGAGGCAGACGGGGCAGTTAGGCAGGCGGAGCAGGCAGGCAGAGGCAGACTTGGGTGAGCAGGCAGAGAGCAGGGGCAGGCAGGCAGGCAGTGAGCAGGCAGACAGGCAAGCAGGCGGCAGGCGGGCCGGGCAAGGCAGGCAGGCTGAGGCAGGCAGAAGCAGGCCAGAAGCAGGCAGGCAGGCAGGCAGGCTGGGAAAGGCAGGGAGGCAGGCAGGCAGTTAGGACGGGCAGGCAGGCAGGCAGGCAGGCAGGCAGGCAGGCAGGCAGGCAGGCAGGCAGGGAGAGAGAGCGAGGCAGGCAGGCAGGCAGGCAGGCAGGCAGGCAGGCAGTTCATTGAAATAACTACATATCGATGTTATATTTACTATTTTAGTTCATACAAACTGTTTATTTCACGATTTTACTTCTTTTTTCCCAATTACCTTTTTATAATAGCTATCGAATATAAATTCACTGTATCACATAATGTATGAACAGGTTAACGGAACTTAGGTTAACATAACTTAGGTTAACGGAACTTAGGTGCTTATATTAGGTTAACGGAACTTAGGTTGAACTTAGGTTAACGGAACAGGTTAGCTTAACTTAGGCGGTTAACGGAACTTAGGTTAACGGAACTTAGGTTAACGGTACTTAGGTTAACGGAACTTAAGTTAACGGAACTTAGGTTAACGGAACTTAGGTTAACGGAACTTAGGTTACCGGAACTTAGGTTAACGGAACTTAGGTTAACTTATATTAGGTTAACGGAACTTAGGTTAACAACACTTAGGTTAACGGAACTTAGGTTAACGGAACTTAGGTTAACGGAACTTGGGTTAACGGAACTTAGGTTAACGGAACTTAGGTTAAAGGAACTTAGGTTATCTTAACTTAGGTTAACTTAACTTAGGTTAACTTAACTTAGGTCCTAACTTAGGTTAACTTAACTTAGGTTAACGGAACAGGTTAACCCAACTTAGGTTAACCCTAGCAGGTGCTGGAACTTAGGTTAGCTTAACTTAGGTTAACTTAACTTAGGCTAACGGAACTTAGGTTAACGGAACTTAGGTTAACTTAACTTAGGTTAACTTAACTTAGGTGCTTAACTTGGGTTAACTTAACTATTAACGGAACTTAGGTTAACGGAACTTAGGTTAACGGAACTTAGGTTAACGGAACTTAGGTTAACGGAACTTAGGTTAACGGAACTTAGGTTAACGGAACTTAGGTTAACGGAACTTAGGTTAAAGACTTAGGTTAACGGAACTTAGGTTAACGGAACTTAGGTTAACAGCAGGTAACTAGCAGGTTAGCTTAACTTAGGTTAACGGAACTTAGGTTAACGCAACTTAGGTTAACGGAACTTAGTTTAACGGGGTTAACGCAACTTAGGTTAACGGAACTTAGGTTATCTTAACTTTAACGGAACTCAGGTTAACGGAACTTAGGTTAAAGGAACGTAACGGAACTTAAGTTAACGGAACTTAGGTTAACAACACTTAGCGGAACTTAGGTAAACGGAACTTAGGTTAACGGAACTTAGGTTAACGGAACTTAGGTTATCCTAACTTAGGTTAACTTAACTTAGGTTAACTTAACTTACAGGCAGGCAGGCAGGCAGGCAGGCAGGCAGGCAGGCAGGCAGGCAGGCAGGCAGGCAGGCAGGCAGGCAGGCGGGGAGGCAGGCAGGCAGGCAAGGCAGGAAGGCAGGCAGGCAGGCAGGCAGGCAGGCAGGCAGGCAGGCAGGCAGGCAGGGAGGCAGGCAGGCAGGCAGGCAGGCAGGCAGTTCATTGAAATAACTACATATCGATGTTATATTTACTATTTTAGTTCATACAAAGTGTTTATTTCACGATTTTACTTCTTTTTTCCCAGTTACCTTTTTATAATAGCTATCGAATATAAATTCACTGTATCACATAACATGAATCCCAGAGTTCAAATCTGGTGTTTTGACTATTCGTCAAATGGGACATTAAAAATATCCCAAAAATATATAAGAATATTTGTTATTCGCAGGCAGGCAGGCAGGCAGGCAGGCAGGCAGAAGCGGGCAGACAGGCAGAAGAAGGCAGGCAGGCAGGCAGGCAGGCAGGCAGGCAGGCAGGCAGGCAGGCAGGCAGGCAGGCAGGCAGGCAGGCAGGCAGGCAGGCAGGCAGGCAGGCAGGCAGAGGCAGGCAGGCAGGCAGGCAGGCAGGCAGGGCAGGCAGGCAGGCAGGCAGGCAGGCAGGCAGGCAAGCAGGCAGGCAGGCAGGGTGGCCAGGCAGTCAGGAAGGCAGGCAGGCAGTTAGGCAGGCAGGCAGGAAAGAATGCAGGCAGTAAAAGGGAGGCAGGAAAGAGGCAGGCAGGCAGGCAGGAAGGCAGGCAGGCAGGCAGGCAGGCAGGCAGGCAGACAGGCAGGCAGGCAGGCAGGCAGGCAGGCAGGCAGGCAGGCAGGCAGCAGGCAGGCAGGTAACTACATATCGATGTTATATTTACTATTTAAGTTCTTACAAAGTGTTTATTTCACGATTTTACTTCTTTTTTCCCAATTACCTTTTTATAATAGCTATCGAATATAAATTCACTGTATCACATAACGTATATTTCGAGATACCTCTTGATTTAAAGGTTTTTTGACTATTCGTAAAATGGGACATTAAAAATGTCATAAAAATATATAAGAATATTTGTTATTCGCAGGCAGGCAGGCAGGCAGGCAGGCAGGCAGGCAGGCAGGCAGGCAGAAAGGCAGGCAGGCAGGCAGGCAGGCAGGCAGGCAGGCAGGTAGACGAAATAACCGAGACACGGAAGCGAAGCAGGCTGGCAGGCGGGCAGAAAGGCAGGCGGGGGCAGGCGGGCGGGCGGGCGGGGCGGGCAGGCAGGCGGGCAGGAGCAGGCGGGCAGGCGGGCGGCGGGCGAGGCAGCCGGGCGAGGCAGAGGACTTCGTTGGGTGGGCAGGGTGTAGGCGGTCGGGGAAGGGCGGGCGGGCAGTTGGGCAGGCGGGCAGGAAAGAGCCTGGCTGTAAGAGACAGCCGCGCCGCAGGCGTAGCAGGAAGAAGGCGAGCAGGCGAGCTGGCAGGCGAGCGAGCAGGCAGGCGAAGGGGCGGGCGAAGGCGAGCGGAGCGAGCGAACAGGCAGGCAGGCAGTTCTTTGAAATAACTACATATCGATGTTATATTATTTTGATTCGCATACAAAGTGTGTTTATTCACGATTTTGCTAACAAGAATTACCTTTTTTATAATATCTATGAATACCAAATTCACTGTATCACATAACTTATGAATCTCAGAGTTCAAATCTGGTGTTTATCCTCTAAAATCTATTCGTAAAATAGGACATTAAAAATGTCCCAAAAATATAAGAATATTTGTTATTCGCAGGCAGGCAGGCAGGCAGGCAGGCAGGCAGGCAGGCAGGCAGGCAGGCAGGCAGGCAGGCAGGCAGGCAGGCAGGCAGGCAGGCAGGCAGGCAGGCGGGGCAGGCAGGCAGGCGAGGCAGGCGGCGGGGCGGGGCAGGCAGGCGAGGCAGGCGGAGGCAGGCAGGCAGGCAGGCGGGCGGGCAGGCAAGCAGGCAGGCAGGCAGGCGAGCAGGCAGGCAGGCAGGCGGGCAGGCCAGGCAGCCAGGCAGGCAGGCAGGCAGGCAGGCAGGCAGGCAGGCAGGCAGGCAGGCAGGCAGGCAGGCAGTTAGGCAGGTAGGCAG
>JABUQX010143111.1:0-2500 GCA_015478945.1 Trachelipus rathkii | reverse complement strand
TTTTCTTGTTGAGGATGAAGGAGTCAGTAAGAGAGAGTGTAAGTATCCAATTCCTCGTTGTCCGGCATCGTGATAAGCAGTCACTGGTGAAATGCTGATGGGTTATCAGAAGGCGCTGGGTGTTTTACTTCCGGGGTTACCAATATATAGGGGCCCTTAAAATAAGTTCTTTGATGTAGAGTTTTTGTTCTTCTTTGGTATAGGCTTTAAAAATCCAAAAACAAACGATGATTTATTCAACAACAAGTAACAAAAGTTACCCTTTCGTTGAGATTCTCTTTTTTTCTTTGAGAACTTCAGGGAACAGTCTTGGACTTTGCCCGGTGTTCTACCTCACTTGCTCAAAACGTCTTCTTGAATTTTTTTGTCAATCGAGATTCTGCAGTCTTGTGCTTAGCCTGGAGTTTTACCTCACTTGCTTGAAAGTTGCGTTTTCTTGTAATTCGAAGTTCTGGTCTTCTTAGGAGCAAGCAAGTGAGAAGTGAGTCTGAGTGAGAGATCAGAGTAGAGAAGAGAAGAGAATATTCAACAAGGCAGGGGAAAGCCTTTATATACAATTCTCTTCGTACTTATGTTAAAATTTTGAGCTTCACGTTCCTGGGCATAAGAACGAACACAAGAAAAATTTAAAACCTTACAATATTAATATTTTTAGGGTGCTGGATAAAGTATATATATATATATATATATATATATATATATATATATATATAAGGTATATCATATATATTATTTATATATATATATATATATATAATATATATATATATATATATATATATATATATATATATATATATATATATATATATATATATATATATATATATATATATATATATTGAAAGAAGTAAACATATATAGTTATATATATATATATATATATTATGTGTTATATATATAGTATATATATATATGTTATATATAGGATTATATATATATATATATATATATATATATATATGGTATAAGAGTATATTATATATATATATATATATATATATATATATATATAAAAATATATAGTATTTATGTATATAACAAGAAAATACTACACATTACATGTTATAGCACACACACACACACACACACACACACACACACACATATCGATAATAATAATAATAATAATAATAATAATAATAATAATAATAATAATAATAATAATAATAATAATAATAATAATAATAATAATAATAATAATAATAATAATAATAATACAATAATACAATGAATACATAATAATAAGGGTAATAAATAAATAATTACAATAGAAACAATATATTTTATGGCTTCTTTTCTTCTCTCTCTCCTTTTGTTTAATTTTTAACTACAAAATCTTTTTGTTAAAAGGTATAAAACTAAAAATTTAAAAAATAATAACATTCATTTTGATTCCCTTTCATCGCTCTCGTATTAAATCCCAAAACAATGATTTAAATTTCACTTATAAGTTCAATTTTCGTCCCTTCTTTTCTTACTAAATAACAATAATTATTATTATTATAATTATTATTATTATTATTATTATTATTATTATTATTATTATTATTATTATTATTATTATTATTATTATTATTATTATTATTATTATTATTATTATTATTATTATTATATTATTATTATTATTATGTTTATTATTATTATATTATTATTATATATTATTATTATTTATTATGCTATTGCTATTATTATTATTAATATTATTTTTATTATTATTATTATTGCTTATTATTATTATTACATATTATTATAATATTTTTACATTTTCAGATTTTTCTTTATAAGTTTTTCTTAGAATATCTTTCAGCTTAAAGAAAATTATTATTGCCATTGTTATTATTATTATTATTAGTATTATTTTGTTTTTATTTTTATTATTTTTATTATATTATTTTTTTTTGCTAAAGTTCGTAACCCTCTGCTGGGCATATGGCCTTATTCATGAGGGGGAACCTTCTAGTAATTCTACTTAGGTATCCTGAACTAGATTTGAACCCACGACCTTTGCCATATAATTATTATTATTATTATTATTATTACAAGTTATTATTGATTATTATTATTATTATTATTATTATTTTATATATTATTATATTATTATTATTATTATTATTATTATTATTATTATTATTATTATTATTATTATTATTATTATTATTATTATTATTATTATTATTATTATTATTATTATTATTATTATTATTATTATTATTATTATTATTATTATTATTATTATTATTAATATACTACCGTAACGAGTAATATATTATTATTAGAAATTGTTATTATTATTATTATTATTATTATTATTATTATTATTATTATTATTATTATTATTATTATTATTATTATTATTATTATTATATATTATTATTATTGTTATTATTGTTATGGTTATTATTATTATTATTATTTTATTAGTACACTGTAAATTCGCGTTTCACGATAAACAAGGAAACGCACACAAACAACCCAATTGAAATGAACGAAGCATACC
>JABUQX010143110.1:7500-10000 GCA_015478945.1 Trachelipus rathkii | reverse complement strand
TAAAAAATGAGATTTGAGGAAGTTTTAGTTCAATCGGACAATGCTAACCCGTGCCTCATTGACGTTAAAATCTTGAAAAATTGTGATTTTTTGGAAAAATTCATGGTTTTTTCTTTATAAATTGAAAATGGTTTATCCTAGAAACTTGTTTCAGGTCTCATTTTTTTCACTGTTTTATTACCTTCAAATTGGATCATAAACACTTTTTAGCTACAACCTATAGTGTCTAAGATATTTGCATTTTTTCCAATCAGAGGTGGGAGTTTATAGAAAAGTTGCTTTCTCTGGACAATGCAGAGAAAATTATTTTTGTTATTTTTTTCTTTCTTTATTATAATATTAATGTCATGGTTCATTTTTGTTACCAAGTTTACTATTTATTAATATTTTTTTTCAGAATGCAAATAACTCTGAAATAGGACTCTCCCTATCAATTGACTTTTTGAAGTTTGGTTTCCATTCAGTAGAGTTATTAAACCTATTTATTTAATATTTACTTTGTGCTTTGTGAGTTAGTTGAGTTAATTTTTTTGGTGATGGCTTCCTCTTCATCTAATACAAAATCTAAAGAGAAAATGAATTTAAGGCAGAAAGACAAAATTTATTTAATTGACTACATGACTCATCAAATTCTTGGTAGTAAGTTACCATCAAATAGTCAAGTTTTACGTAGTTTATTTTACAATATACGCCAAGTAAAGTTAAATACAAAAGAAGCTGCAAGACTAACAATACGGGAAGTTTTAATTTTTTGGGAGAAAGCAAGTATACAAACAAAACACTTAAAAGATTGTATGGAAAAATCTACAAAAAATTCTACTAGAACTGCTAACGCAGCTCAAATTCAGAAGGAAGAAGCGTTTAAGGCCACCCTTGATGACCTGTTTGACATTGCCCATCAGGATGCACTTCAAAAAGCCAAAGAAGAAGACAAGGCGTTTTTGCTTCAACAAAGAGAAAAAGGACGCCCAGGTTGCATGGGAGGCGTTGATGTTAAATTCTCAAAAGTAGAAGAGCGAGGAGAAAAAAGACATGCATCTGATATGGCAAGAGTAACCAAATTTAGTGCTATTACATATATTTTTATTTATTTTATTAATATTTTCACTCTTTTTTTACTTTATTTTTACTGTTGCATTAGTAATATTAGCATCTTCAGTACAAAAACATATATTTACATTATGAAATATAATCTTTTTCTGAATGGTTTACTACTTCCTGCTATTTACTATTTATTTATGAAGCATGAGAGTAAACGTTATAAATATTTTACGCCTAGAAATAACAATGAGAAATAATATATGTCTTCATGAATCCCCCCTTCATTAACCTCTTTACTGTGGTACATAGCTAAATGATTGGTGTATGTTTTATTTTTAGAATTAGAAGAGGTTGAATCTTTGGACTCCAGCACATCAGATGTAGAAGACTTTGAGGATAATATTCAATGCACAGAGGTAGTAGACATAAGGACACAGGAAGAGGAGCCAGTTAGAAAGAAAAGAAAATACAGCCGAGGAACTAAAGAAATTATTAATGAAAAATTATCATTATTATTAGATAGGTGTGCTATATCAGATAGAGATGCAGTTCGAATAATATCAGCTACAGCAGAATCTTTAGGACATGACCCACAGCAATTTATCGTAAGTAGAAGTGTAATTCGAATACGCAGGAAGAAATTTTGAAAAGAAAGAACTAAACTTATTCAAAATAGATTTATTAATTCAAATTTAGAAGGAGCTGTTGTCCACTGGGATGGAAAATTACTACCAGATATTGTAGGTAAAGAAAATGTTGAAAGAGTAGCAATTTTGATCAGCTGTGGAGATGAAGAACAGTTAATAGGAGTTCCACAACTAGACAATAGTGCAGGAAGTACTGTGGCAAAAGCTGTATTTGCAGCAGTTGAACAGTGGGGAGCACTTGACAAAATTCAAGCAATATGTTTTGATACTACTGTTGCAAATACTGGCCGCATTAAGGGTGCTTGTGTTTTATTCGAACAGTTAATGGGGAAAAACCTGTTGTATCTACCATGTCGCCACCATATTTTGGAAATAGTGTTGAGATCAGTTTTTGAATGTAAAATGGGAGGAACAACTGGTCCTCAACCAGATATTTTTAAAAAAATTCAAAGTGAATGGTCTAACTTAAACCAATCAAAATACAAATCTGGAATTAAAATAAAAATATAAAAAATAAAATAACTAATGCTGATCAAATTTCTAAATACCTTTTAGAGCAATTAAAAATTCAACATCCTATGGATGATTATAAAGAATTGATTAAACTTTGCTTGATATTTTTGGGACGTCTTCCATCAAAGGACATTTGTTTTTCAATTCCGGGAGCTTTCCACCACGCTAGGTGGATGGCAAAAGGAATTTATTCTCTTAAAATATATCTGTTTAAAGATCAATTTAAACTTACAAATTTAGAAAGAAAAGGCCTTGAAGACATTTGCTTATTTATTATAAATATCTATGTGAAAGCTTGG